>VZZY01023065.1:269951-353953 GCA_013400335.1 Eurystomus gularis
AAGGTTGGACTTGATGACCCTGAAGGTCCTTTCCAACCATAACGATTCTGTGATTCTGTGATAAAAAAAAATTAATATAGATATATATTTAATATAGATAAACTAAAACTAAATCTGCATTATTTTTATATAGATATATAATTGTGGGTATATTATCTATCCATTTTATATATTATATATATTATGTATCATACCTAATATAATATTATATATTATGATATATAGGTCATATAAATAAAACACAAGTTATATGTAAACATATAGGACTATATCAACAATGGTCTAGCACTATTGTGTGTATTATGCCTTATGTAATTTATTTGTTTCTATATATTTATATTTGTATATGAAGAAATAGAAATACATGTCTATTCCTTGGTAAGAAGAAACATGTATATATAAAGAAAGATATATAAAGAAATATACACACACACATAAATATATATATATATTAGAATGAACATTTTCAAGAAACAGAAGGTTGGGCCAGGTGATCCTTGAGGTCCCTTCCAGCCTGGGTTTTTATGATTCTATGAAGTATAGATGTATATATATTATAGAAGTACATATATATGTACATAGATTATAGTACATACATGCAGTATATATGTAGTGTACATATAGAAGTATATATGTATTATTGAATATTCAAGTATGTATTCTAGATAAGTATATAAGTGCATATTACAGATAACAGTAACATAATGTATTTAATGTTATTTATAGGTACTATTTCTATTATTTGTATACATCCTTTGTATGTACATTACCTAATACCATTGTATATTATTCACACTCTTTATTTAATAACATTTTATAGATATCATTTCTCTACAGGTTTTTATTCGTGTGTAAAGTTTTAGACCCGTGCCAGCGCCAGGCGCGGGTTTCCTGGGGCGATGCCCTGGTCCCCCCCGTACCCCCAGCCAGCCCTGACCGGAGATCACCCCGTAAACCCCGAGGCAGCCGCTCCACTAAAGCCTTTCCAATCCCTCACAAGGCCTGAAATAGGTTTCGGAAGTTCATCGTCCCCTGCAACTTCCATAACGTGAGGAGATTTGGGGGCTTTAATGGTGAATGGAAGTTAATACGTTGCAGTAAGTCTGACTGGCGTTTGGTGATGAGCTGGAAACGGAGCTGCAGGCAAACCCAGGGCGTGTTTAGCTTCCTTCTTGTCCCTTTTTATCCCTTCCCCATAAGCTGCCGACCAGTTCTCTTGCAGGGAGCTAAACCGCATGAGTCAAATTAAGGGAGCTTTCAAATAAAGAATGATAATCACGAAGGGCAGAAGGAGGCAACAAAAGGGCTTTCAGATCCTCTGCAGAAAACAGATATCAAGAGCATAATGAGCAGCATCTCAAACCATTATCTTTGTTAACATAAAAGCCACATAACATTGGAAAACCATGGAAACAACACCAGAGGAGATAAGCGGTTTTAAAAATCTGCAGCAAAGGAGAGGGCGGCACCATTTGGTTGTTGATATCTGTGTTGAGGGCCCCAGCAATGATGGGAGGGCTGGAAGGCCTCTGCTGGGAGGCCAGGCTGGGAGATCTGGGTTCAGCCCGGAGAAGAGAAGGCTCCATAAAGACCTTCTTGTGGCCTTTCATTACTTCAAGGGGTCTGTCAGAAAGATGGGAAAGGGCTCTTGATCAGGGAATGTACTGACAGGAGAAGAGGTGATGGTTTTAAACTAAAAGAAGGAGATTTAGACTAGAGAGAAGAAAGAAATTTTTGACACTGGGGGTGGTGAGAGCCTGGCGCAGGTTGCCCAGAGAGGTGGTGGCTGCCCCATCCCTGGCACCATTGCAGGTGAGGTTGGCCGGGGCTCTGAGCAACCTGCTCTAGTTGCAGATGTCCCTGCTCCCTGCAGGGGGGCTGGACTAGATGGGCTTTAAAGGTCCCATCCAGCCCAAACCATTCCATGATTCTATGCTACTTATTTTAAAAATAACTAGTTTTGGTAACCGTTTTTGGGCTGGCATGGGAACCACCTCCCCAGGCTGGGCTGCTGCCCCCACCACAGGCTCAATCTGTCCTCCCATGGCTGAGATGCTCCAAGGATTAAAGCAGTAGGCCAGCTAGCAAGCCCATGTTTATGCCTGTATAGGAGAGAACTGGGCCGTCGACATTAGCACACAACAGTGGAACACGAATACTGATGTGAATCTACCAAGGAGAAAAAGTAGCCACTGAATCGCAACTCGGAGACAAACAGCTACTCCTCCTGCTGAATGGCATCGAAATACCAAGCCCTAAAGCTTCAAAGTATTGATGGCATTATTAAAATGGGACCTTTAATTTTGCATTAAGATCATTTCAACGTTGGAATCCAGGAGTTTAATTATGCATGAGCCCCAGCCTCGGTGCTTTGCTGAAATTAGTTTGCAGTTTTCATTTCTACTTCTACACTTAACGTGTAATTTAGCCTCTTGTACAGAAGGGCAAAATGCTGCCAAATGCCTGTTTGTGGCTAGCTGCAGAAATCCCGCTAAAATAAATGGGCAGATACTGCACTCATGAATAAGCATGGAAGGTTATGTAGAAAATTAGGAAGTAAATTTGGGAGGCTGATCCCAATGAGAGATGCAGTGAAGGGCACTGGGGATTTCCTGGGATTTCCTGCTCCCAGGGTGGGCAAACATCTGCTGGTTTTGCTACTGCTGAGGCTGTTAGGAACTCCATCGCACTCCTGGGGAGAGAATTCCGATGGCTGGTTATTCTCATAGTGAAAAATTTTCCTCTTGTTTCGGTCGAGTAAGCTTGTACCCATCCCCTGTCACCTTTTCCATGGGACTCCTTGTGAAAAGGGAGTCTCCGTCTTTGGAGACTGGCCATAAAAAATGAAAGTTCTCCAAGAGATAACACACAATTTTAATTAATTTCTTTGTAATTCACAGTGCTTTGGCATTTGGACCTGCCCAGCCGCCCACCAGCACACCTCCAGTCACCTGGGTGTTTGTCCCCTAAATATGGGTGACTCCACACACAGATGTTGCCACTTGCAGCTTTAACTGAGACTTCTTCTTCTTGGCTGTGCCTGCTTCCCCAAGTCTGCTTTGAAGATCTCATCTGTCCTCTGCCTCCTCTCTATAATCTCAAGCATCTGAGTACGAGTCCCTCGGTGCCACCACCATCTGTTAGACCTTCATTTAACCTTGCTGGTCCTCTTCTCCATGCCTTTTTTTTTCAGGTTAACAAGGTAAACTTTGATTTTGAACTTTTCAAACATTGCTTTGATGGATTTTTTTTTTTTATGGTAAGTATCTCTTACACCTGTGGCATTTTTGGAATAATTACATTTCTGGTATTTTAACAAATAGTTGCAAATTAAAGGAGCACAGGCTGAAGTCAGAGCAGATGGGCTGAATAAAATTATTGATTTGGGAAGAATACCAAGAGAAATAGCCTCCCTTTTTAGGGCAGGGAAGAAGAGAAAGGACAAGTAAAATTAATAGAATACTTCCACTATCATCACAAAAAATGTCATGAACTCAGTAGCAGCTGATGGGCTGGCAGCTGTGAGAAGGAAGAGATGAGAGGAATCCAGAGAGGGGGAGGTTACAACATGGCAAAGGCGACATGGGCTTGCATGGGGGGGGTGCATACATGTATGTACGTATAGAATCACAGACTGGTTTGGGTGGGAAGGGACCTTTCAAGGTCATCTAGTCCAACCCCCCTGCAGTGAGCAGGGACATCTGCAACTAGAGCAGGTTGCTCAGAGCCCCGGCCAACCTCACCTGCAATGGTGCCAGGGATGGGGCAGCCACCACCCCTCTGGGCAACCTGGGCCAGGCTCTCACCACCCTCAGTGTCAAAAATTTCTTCCTTCTCTCCAGTCTAAATCTCCTTCTTCTAGTTTCAAACCATCCCCCCTTGTCCTGTCCCAACAGGCCCTGCTCAAAACTCTGTCCCCATCTTTCTGACAGGCCCCTTGAAGTCCTGCAAGGCCACCAGAAGTTCTCCGTGGAGCCTTCTCTTCTCCAGGCTGAACAAGCCCAACTCTCCCAGCCTGGCCTCCCAGCAGAGGGCTTCCAGCCCTCCCATCATTGCTGGGGCCTCCTGTGGCCCCGCTCCACCAGGTCCATGTCTCTGCTGTGCTGAGGACTCCAGAGCTGCCCCAGCACTGCAGGGGGGTCTCCCCAGAGTAGAATCACAGAATGTATGTGTATATATATATATACATATATATCTGTCTGTTTGTAAGCTCACAAACCCCACCCTAATAAGCACAGTGCAGCACCTTGACCTGACTCCAGCCCACGTTGCAAACACTCCTGAAGCCGAGCTGGAGCCACAGCTGCTCTCCTCGCCCTTTACACAGCTGTGGCCCATTGCCAGGGCTATTTAATGTTCCCCAGGGGTCAGGGGCAGCCCCTGGAGCTGAGCAGTTGGTGCTGTGAGCAGGAGGCAGCAGCCTGGGCTGTGCTGGGAGCAGCTTCGTGCTTGCAGCAGGTCCCTTGCCCGCAGGTTTCTCCATTGGTGTCAGCAGGATTCCATCTCCTCAGAGGTGCTCTGTGCTGGGCAGCCAGGAGGACACGGTGCCCATGGGGCTGCCCTGGCTCCCACTGCCCAGCAGAGCTTGGCTGATGAAGGTGAGCTCAGCTCCTGCTCGGTGGAGGTGGTTCTGTGCTCCCAAGAGCTGCTGCTTTGTATTTTGAAGCATCACACCTTTAAATGTCCCCCTTGGCAGCTTCTGCCTGATGTGTGATTTTTAGACCAGAGCTGAGAGCGTTTTCTTTTTCAGTTTTACGTTTGTTCTTACGCCGCTTCTGTTCTTCAGCTCAAGCAGCGTTTTGCCTCTGCAGTATTTTCCCATTGCCAGGCAGCAATAATACCTGTAATATCACACAAAGACAAGCAAAATGGATGGTGTATATTGGGGAAAGGACAGCGTTCTCAGCCTTCCCCAGACATGCTGGGGGATGAGGTGTTTGTGGGTTCATCTCCTGCTTGCTCTGGTAATAACTGCTGGGGCGGTGGAGGGCAGGGACCAGCCCACCTGGGAGGAAAATGGCAAATTTCCATGTTTTCCTTTTGCTCATAGGCTGGGATACACAACTGCTGTTGCAGGGGGGTGGGGGGGGTTCAGGGGTTCATAATATAGTTTGGGCTGAAAGGGACCTTAGAGATCATCCAGTTCCAGCCCCCCTGCCATGGCAGGGACACCTCCCATTAGACCTGGTTGCTCAAAGCGTTGTCCACCCTGGCCGTGAATTCATATTGATCAGCAAAACTCCAAAGCATCCATTACGAGCAGTTACTTCGGTGAAAGTCAAACCTTCCTGTTACACCCCGTGGCCAACACAACGCGCAAGAGCTGCTGGGGCGGTGGAGAGGCTACAGCAGGTGACTGGACAGGGACATCTCACCATGGCCTCTTTTAGATGTACGGATTTATGGGGCTATTTCCTGATCTCAAGGATCAAAGACCTTTTGTATTTCTATACAATAGAAGTTCAGAGAAGAAATCGATGCGTTCGGCTCCTCTCTCTTTTCCCCCATCGCTTTGGTTGTTTGCTGTCCGTTTGAAATGCTGCTCCTGGCCGGGCAGAATGAGCCGTTCCTGCAGCTTAGCAGAGACTGCAGGAGCTGTCGGAAAACAGTTTCCCTCGCAGGTCTCTCTGGCATTTACTACATCAAACTGTAGACATTAAATCAGCAGAATTACTGCAATGCTCCAGCCAGACTAGTGACTGGCTCCATGCATTAATTTTTAAGTTCATTAGGGAACTGCTTAAGTCTGAAACACAGGAGGTTGGAAAAGGAATGAAAAAACAGAATACGGGTACCATGAAAAGTAACTTTTAAATGCTGTTATTTAAGCATTTTTGCAAGGTTTTAGTAGCAGGCTGCCAATGGGCATAGATGGATTTTTTGTTTTTTTAAAGCTGCAAAAAAGGTGAAGGGTTTGAACTGAGCATACTTAAATCTTCCCGTTGTACACTTGGAAAGAAAACAGGATGGTTTATTTTACGGCCTCTAAGCAAATGCAGTATGCAGATTGCTCCTGGCTTTGTCTAATAGGGCCAATTGAAGCAGATTTAACTATTTTCTGTAGCGTGGTTATAGACACACACAAGTACATGTGGTGATGGGAGGGGTTACAGAGCGAAACATAAAGAGAAGGACGTGTCCGCGTGGAGAACGCGCCAGAGAAATTTTCTGAAGGTGAAAACCACATCTTTGCACAATGTTTTTGAAACTGAAGCACCATAGTGGCATAACACTTCAGAGGGTCAAGTGACTCCTGTGTTTATGGTATTTTCAAGAGAATGAGCCACTCAGTGCAGAGTCTGGAGGACAGGTCAGCTGTCCTGCCAAGCAGACGGAGCCGGGGAGTTTTATTTTGCTTTTAAATCCGCTGCTCTCTGTTTTTCAGAAGTTGACACCGGAGATCTCAATTCCCATATTAGCTTTGCAGGTTAGAAGCACAGAGAGAGCAACGGTACCAGGGAGCCTGATCCCCTGCACGACCCTCCACGCTCACTGCCCTTCAGGCACAAGTCTGCTTTGAATGACTCTCTTTTAAACTGGTTAAGCAGAGCTGGTACCAGTTCAGCTATTTATACATCAGAGTTTGATACGGGCAGGACGTGTGTAGCTGTATAATGCCGTCACTGTCTTCACGCAGAGTGTTGAACATCAGCGTGGTGTGCTGAGATATCCTTCTTGTGACAGAGACCTTGGCACCAATCCACAGATATCTGCTCCCAGGGCATTCCTCGTATTGGCTCTGAAAGCTTTGATTTTTCTGCTCCATTTTGCCAACCTTTCTCTGCTCCTGCCCAAAATGATCACAGAATGGCTGGTGTTGGAAGGGACCTCTGGAGATCATCTCTCCAACCCCCTGCTCCAGCAGCTCACCCAGAGCAGGGGGCCCAGGATCATCTCCAGGCATCTTTGGAATCTCTGCAGAGAAGGAGACTCCACAACCTCTCTGGGCAGCCTGGGCCAGGCTCCGACACCCTCACACCAAACAAGTTTCTCCTCCTGCTCAGATGGAACCTCCAGTTGGTGCCTGTTGCTCCTTCTCCTTGATGAGTGTGTGAAACACTCTAAGCCAAACTGGAAGAGGTCTGGGCTGCTTCTGTGCAGGCAGGACATGGTTGTGACACCACTGGTCCTAGAAACAGCCTCATAGCTTGCCACGCTCCCCTTGTTACAGCCCTCTCATCTTGGCTGATCTGCATGCTGGAGATGGGTTGGTTTGTCCCACCTTGCAGAGCCAAGGAATTAGCAAGATGTCGCAACTCTCGCAAAGAACAAATGACAGAATAAGAGAAAAAAAAAACCAAACCACTCCCTGGTTACAGAGAGATGTACTGAGGCATCATGCTAAGCTGCAGAAGAAGTATTGTCATTTCTGCTTAGACTGTGGCTGTCTTGCACAGGAAGATATTTTTGGGAAATGTGTTTCTTTTCAAATAACATTTTTCCTCTACGTATTTTGCTCATTACATTGTTTAAAAAAAAAAAAAATTAACAAATGAGATTATTTGCCAGGAAAATTGTCCAGCTAATCCTCTTGAATGGTGAGGATTCCATATTGCTAACTGCTCATCGATGGCTTTGAAGGCCACCTCCTTCCCAGCAGAACGTGGGGTTCTCACTGAGCTTCTCCTGAGCACTTCCCTTTTTTCTTTTTCCTTCCCTTGTTTTAAATCTGCACATGCAGCTTACGCCTTCCTGATAATTGCATATAAGATGCTTCCCTTCCATCTGAGAGGAACATATGGTTCAGCATTCAAGGCACAATTGCAGAGCCCTCCTGTAGGGTAGGTAACATCTGCTGACTCCCATGGGCTATAATCAACCCTACAGAGGCAGCGCTGCCAGCCCCATGCCACAAAAAGTGGCAAATTTACATCCTGGGGCCAGGGAATTTGCTTGTGTCAATGAGGGATTTAATTACTGTGCTGGCACCCAACAGTAGTCTGCAGTCAATGGTCATAACTTTGGTATTTGGAAGGAGAATGAAACCCACCGATGGGGAAAAAAATGCCCACAAAGGCTGGCCTGGAGTCCCACCAGGCTTAGTCTGACCTGGGAGGACCTGAATTTTTCCCCTTGTGTCTATGGAGATCTCAGGAGCAGCTATAGATATCATGTGTGGTTTTATGAGGAAGAGGGAGAAAAGGTGGATTTTCCCCAATTTTTTATGGGAAGGATCATAGAACTGTATTAAATTATTTAGGAGTACATTTTCTGTCCGAAGTTCCTTCCTGATGCAAGGACAGAGGTTTCATACCTTGCTGTAGGTGGTCCAGTTTGTCTCTAACTCACCTCAGTGGGGTGAAAGAAGCAATTGGAGAATTAGAGATCCCAGCAAATATGAGGGGAAAAAAAAATCTTATTCTGGGAGGTATTGCTAGAAGAATTCTCTGTGGATTTGAATACCATTAGGTGGCTCTGATATAGTTAATCTCAACATGCTGCATCTGATTTGGGGAACTAGACTGTAAAAAAAGAAAAGGATATGGCAGAATTATAAACCAGCAGTAGCAATTGGAGACTTAGGAAATATTTCAGACCAGAAAAGGTTAGAATAACTTTTCCAGGTGAATTTCTGGAGCGGTGGCATTTACGGCATGCACCTGAGGAACCTTGTGGAGCTTTCTTCTCTGGAGGTTTCTAGAGTATGGGACTGTGCTTGCAGGAGGTGGCAGCAGGATGTCTCGGGATGTTGCAGATGTTTGGCCAGGGTGCCGGTTCTGAATTACGGGCGTGGGATTCTTGGGAAGGATGGGGTTATGCCACAGAGAACTGAACAAACCCCAGAACTTTACTTTCAAAGGTTGAAGAGAAGGTGGTGTTCAAAAGTAAGGATAAAGGAAGGGAAGGGTGAAATCTTCAATTTCACTGATGATTCAGTTCTCCAAAACTGAAAAAGAAGTGAAAGTTTCAAAGTAACTAAGGAAAAAAAGTTCACTTTCTTTATAAAACTTGTTGAAAGTTTATTTTTCATCTTAGGTCGATTTTTAAGCTAAAACTTTTGGAAGATTTATCACATAAAAATATTGTTCCTTGAATACAAGAGGAAATACCGACAATTCTCAAATGAGGAAGCATCCAACAACAGCAGAAAGGATACATACATTTTACAAGCACAGATTTTTATTGAATTTACCTTAAACCATTATAAAAGTTTATAGTTTAGTAGCTCCATGTACACTGATTTGCATTTTAGGCTGCATAAATTTTAATGATCTCCTTTGAACTGGATTTAATGCCTTTCACACTGACAGGAAGATATTGATGATGTTCCTCCTTTATCATTCAAACAGTTTTTTGCAGCGAGCCGATTCTGCTGCTGATTCTGGAGTTCATTAATATTATCAAAGATCGGGGTGGGGATGGCAGAGTTAATTTCAAGCACTTGCAGAAAAATCTGCTTTTAAAAGAATAATTAACGTCAGCCCTTGCTCAGTTCCGAGTTTATCAGCAAGGTTAGGATGAACAGGTTTAAAATTTTATTTTTAAAAGGACTGTAGCTTCATTATCAGAGCACTGATGGCCTCTGAGAAATGAAGTGCTGCTCTGGTTCTCAGCAGGGCTGCAGGGAGCTTTGCTGCAGGTGGAGGGGAAGGAGCAGGCCAGATCTGAGCTTTCTGAAGGGGTTTTGAGCAGTGAGGTTTCCATCCTGCCCTGTGTGCCACCTGGGGTCTTTTCCAAGTGCGTGGCTAGAGGTGTTTCCCTGCAGGCTGCAAAGCCCTGGGCTTGTTGCTGGAGCAGGTGAAGGTGCAGGTAACTGCTGATGGGCTTGTTTCAGTGCAGGTCAAGCAGCATCAGCCAGAGCTTGAGTGGGTCAGCAGTGAGCTCTGCGGGGGAGGAGAGGCAGCCAAGGATGGAGAAGGGGTATTTCCAGCTCCATGTGGGTGCTGTATGAAGATAACAGAGGCTGGAGGTCAAGTGTTACTTGGGGCTGTTCCAGGTTGTTGGGGTCCATGCAGAGGGTCTGCTCTGTGGCTTGGCCAGTCCAGTGTCTGATGTCCTTGTATGTCCTCAGGGAGATGGGCTCTCACACTGCTGCTGTGCCCTATGTACCCATGGGGGCTGGGGACTAGGGTGACTCCCTTGACCTGCTGGCCATGCTCAGCCTGATGCAGCCCAGGATGCTGGTGGCTCTTTGCCACAACAGTGCATTGCTGGTCATGGTCAGCTTGGTGTACACCAAGACCCACCAAGGCCTTCTCTGCAGAATTGCTTTCCAGGTGGTGTGTATGGGGTTGTTCCTGCCCTCTGAAGTCCACCAGGTTCCTCTTGGCCTACATCTCCAGAAGCCTTTTGTGCTCTGCAGTTGGAGACATGGGAGCCCTCAGTGTCACCCAGGGTGCTGCTTTGCTCTGGCATGTAGGTGGGTGTTGGAGGGCAGTGGTCCCAGCTGGGGCAGAAGAGCTGCTGCTGGCATGGCAGTGCTGCTGCTTGCTAGGAAACACTTCCTACATCCCCACGTTTGTACCCATTCCAGCTTTTGTCATACCCATTACTGAACATCTTTCTTGGGTAAGACTTTCCACTTTTACCATTTTCTCACTGGAAAGGAAGTGAAGGGCAGAGCTTAGACCTTGTGAATCAGTGGGCAATGCTTAGAAGGTCAGTGATGGGGCAGTTATGGGTTTGATGAGGAGGCACGGCCAGAGCCAGGCTGTCTGTGTACCCTGCCGAAGGGGGAGAGGGACAGCAAGTGTGTGTGGCTGGCCAGCGTCTCTCTCAAAGCAGTGGAGACGTGTGTTGAATCAAAATGTTGCTGTAAAGGGAAAGGCACGTATTTGTCCATGGTATATGAGCCAGAAGGGACTGCTTCGGTCATGTCCTTCCTCTGGGTTATGTATGAGCAGAAGGCGAAAACTTTCAAGGCATTAGGAGTATTAGCTTGAGCAGATGTAGGGAGATAGCTCCTTACCTCCTCTTCCCCACAGTCATCTGTGAAATTAGTCCCTTGGGTGAGTCGCAACCAGATGTGGAAACATTTTCTTTTCAATTTATTTCAGCTATATTGGCAGGAAAGCTTTAATTTATTTTTACTTATCTTTTGCCTCATCCTCATATAGTGTAGGAGCTACTGCAAATGTAACACTTGGCATCCTTTTCCACATCCTAGCTTAGAGGGAAAACTGTAGCTATCTGACATAGTACTGTGTGTGGTCCCAGCAGCTGCTGCCTTCAGTACTGTACAGTTTTAGAAGAATCACAGACTGGTTTGGGTGGGAAGGGACCTTCAAAGGTCATCTCATCCAACCCCCTGCAGGGAGCAGGGACATCTGCAACTAGAGCAGGTTGCTCAGAGCCCCGGCCAACCTCACCTGCAATGGTGCCAGGGATGGGGCAGCCACCACCTCTCTGGGCAACCTGCGCCAGGCTCTCACCACCCTCAGTGCCAAAAATGTCTTCATTATCTAGCCTGAATCTTCCCTCTTTTAGTTTAAAACCATCACCCCTTGTCCTGTCCCAACAGGCCCTGCTCAACACTCTGTCCCCAGCTTTCTTAGAGGCTCCAGCACTGTTGCATCGAAATCTTACATAGGTGAGGGTAGGAAAAAACAATTCTTTTCTAAAACAACCCACCCATGGCAGTTAAACATAGGAAATGTCAAGCCAGCAGGAGATCTTCGTATACTAAATACAGTGGACCAGACTATTATCCTTTCAAAATGAAATGCTTGCAAGAGCTTCATCTTTAAATTACTGTTCTACAGCCTTGTTCTAACATCTCCTGCCTCCATTATGAACAGACAAATTCCGTGTAAAGGTATCAATTATATCGGGAATAGCCATCAGCACGGAGGCTCCTCTTTCTGTTTCCTCCCAGAGCTGTAGATGCTGTCATGTGTCTCGATGCTGCCTCACATATAATAGGACATTCAGTAATGCAGTAACATGCACTATTATACTCCACTTTCTTAATATATTCCAAATCCCATTCTTTTCTGACACAGTTCAATAGCATAAATAGGTATGAATATACATTAATGCTTGATTTGCATGAGATTCTCCAAGAGGAAAAGTCAGAGCCAAGAGTTGGGGAACCCCAGACAGATGAGGGCTGTAGCAGCCAGAGGTTTGTTCAGCTGGGGGAACTCACAGGCTCTGACCTGCTGACTTTAAGGCAACAGTGAATCATAGAACCTTTTATATTGAAAAAGACTTTTAAGATCATCAGGTCCAACCTGGCACTGCCAGGACACCACTAACCCATGGCCCTCAGCACATCTTCATGGCTTGGAAACCCCTCCAGGGATGGGGACTCCACCACTGCCCTGCCCAGCCTCAAACAGCCCTTCACAACCCTTGCCAGCAAGAAATTGTTCCTTATGGCCAACCTAAACCTCCCCTGGCACAACCTGAGGCCATTTCCTCTGGTCCTATTTCTTGTTCCAGGGGAACAAGGGAGGAATATCAAACATGCTTTCCTGGATTAAACCTTTCCAGGAGCAAACATGGTGGTGTATGCTAGCAAGTTCTGAAGTGCAGCCAGAACTGGCTGTCTGGGGTGATGGCAGGAGGAGGAAACCCACTGTGGGGAACAGCTGGCTCCTGGCATTCCTCCAGCTCCCAGCATGATGGTGAGGTAGGTGCCTCCTCCAGCAGCATGCATGGTGAGGCTGCACTCGACTGTAGCCTTCACTCATGGTTCTGCTCACCTGGACAGTCTGGGAAGTAGGAACACTTTGGAGATGTTTTTGCATGAATTCCCATTTGTTTTTCTTCTTAGGATAGGTGCAGTAAAGAGAAGACTTTTATCCCTTCAAGGGCACAAAATTGACCCTTTTGACCGGTTCTCAAAGACCTTGACAATTCAGGCTTTTGTATTAAGTTTTAGGAGACTAGCTACACTTGTCATTGGAGCTGCAGGAAGCAGGTTCTCTCCCCTGATGCTCTGAACTCTCCCATGAGTGTGCCGTGGCCCTGCTGCACTGCAGCATCGCTCCAGCACCGCAGCAGGATCAGGGCTGCAGCTCCTGCCTCCCGAGCAGGGTCACAGCCAGGGTTTGTGCCTGTAGTGTAGTTAGTGCTGATCCTGCCTGGCCCGATCAAGGTGCTGGGACCAGGGGGATGGCCTCAAACATGGCACCTGCCCAACAGAGGAGTCTACATGAGTCCCAGGGTGTTATCTCTACATTTCCTCTTCTGAAGTAATTCTCCCCTTCCCCCTTTGTACCTCCCAGGGAGGGTTCTGCTGCACCAGACATTCTTATATCCAGAATTTATATTTTTAATAACACATGAGTTTAGTAAATCTCTCTGTTTTGAAAAGAAAACTCCCAAGAGCCCATTCTCCAGGTGGAACGTATCCAGCTCTCCCCCAAGCGTTGTTGATCCCCTGCTACTTCCGCAGTTGTGGAATTACTGCCTGGACAGTTTCCTTCTAATAAAGCCTGTTGGGCACGGCACTCAGAAGGAACAGCCCAGGTTATGATGTAGTCAACAACTGCAAATGTCATGTGAGAAGGGGGATAGAGGTGATTTGGTTAATTGAATCCTTCTTTTTGGAGTGGATGGCGGGGTGGCTGGTGGTTCAGGATTGCTTCATGATCTAGTTATCGTCCCCTCCAACACCAGCACTTCAATGAAAGAAAGTGATTTCGCACATTGCGGTTAATTGCTATCTTCATGTAATCTCTGGATTTAACAGGAAGGCTGCCCTTGTCAGAAGTCAATGCCAACACAGTTGCGAGTACATGAGGAAGTAACTGATGTATTGGTAATGAATTAAATTAATTTTCACAGAACGAGCTGGTGGCAGGATTTCCATGAATTACTGTGGCTTTATGCAGGGCCCGCTGTTACAGCACATACGAACTGTTTCCTTGCCGCTGAGCTGGAAACGCGTGTTGGCAGACAACGAGAACCAGCTTTATTCCAAGTATACTGCTTAATTCTACAGTGAAACCACTTCCTGAAATGTCTTGAGGAAATGGTTTATGAAAAGGCTTATGAAAGGTGCCGATGAGTGATTCTTAATTAAACCACCGTGAGTGCTTTTTGACAGTACATTCAGACCCAGACCCCAGTTACCTGGCCCTGCTGAGTAGCTCTGCTGAAGCCAATAGGATTATTTGCATGAGTAACAACTGAAGTATCTTCCCTACTTGCACAGGAGAAGTAATTTTAGACAAATATTTCATTATGATCATAGCTGACATAGTCAATTCTGAATTTACAGTGTAAATATTTTTTTAATAATCAGTTCTAAAAAAGTTAAATAGTGAAACATTGTTGGAAAGGAAGAGGTAATTGTGGGTCACATAAAGTACTTTGTTTTGTTTCCAGCTCTCATATCTTTTATTTCTTATATGTATTTGTTTTTTAAATAAGGAGTTTTCTGGAACTTTATGCCACTTCCAAAAAGCGCCACCTCATTCTGTCCAGTCAGAGTGCAATGCTTTGAGTATTTACAAACTCACTGAGTTTTACAGCAAAAATACGTCCCTGAAATCAAGGGAAATGATGCTGTTCAAGGCAGCTGAGCTCGGAGGGCAGCAGGGAGATGTTCTGTTGCCATGGGTCTATCCTCATCTTTCTTCTAGGCACACTTTAAGTCCTGAAAGGCCCCAGGAAGGCCTCCCCAGAGCCTTCTCTTCTCCAGGCTGGACAAGCCCAACTCTCCCAGCCTGGCCTCCCAGCAGAGGGCTTCCAGCCCTCCCATCATTGCTGGGGCCTCCTCTGGCCCCGCTCCACCAGGTCCATGTCTCTGCTGTGCTGAGGACTCCAGAGCTGCCCCAGCACTGCAGGGGGGTCTCTCCAGAGCAGAGCAGAGGGGCAGGATCCCCTCCCTGCCCTGCTGGCTAATGGAACAGCAGTAATTAATTTTTTAGGGAATCCTAAAATATAATTTTGCTTTTGTGCATCATTTTAGTCATTGCTTCAGGGAGAGCACTTCTGTTACTGCAAAGGACAAGCAAGACCCAAATCTCTCCTCGTGCATCTCTCAGGAGCAATCGCATCAGGATAAACCCAGGAAACTCAGCTTTATTTAGGTCACTGACTGCTGAGAAAGGTTTCAAAATTAATATTACAAGCTTTAAGTTTTTTCATTCCCCTCCCTAAAGAAGCGGGAGTCGCTGCATAGACACCGTACAAATGCAAATGTGGAGGGAAAAGGCTCCTGGGAGCACATCTCCTGCAGCGCAGACCTGGGCTTCAGAGCAGACACGTGAGTGCCTGGGATAGAATTGCTTCTTGAGCTTAATTTCGCTTGCTTTAGAAGAGACAAAGGAGACAAGTGGTAATGATGAAGGATGTTTGGATTTCATATCTGAAGAACAAAACAGAAAAAAGAAAATAATTAGGGAAAAGTTACTGCTAGGGATCCACAGAAAATGTAATTAAGGGAAACTCCAGGAAAAAAAAAAACCAACAACCAAACCCAAAACACAAGAGGAGATAGTCTGAGCTATTTAGAGCTACACAGAGAGGGTCCAAAATGGACTGTTTGAGGAAAAACAGCGATTAGCAAAGGAAAGGTGTGGTGGCATCAGCTGGTGGAGGGGGCAGGCTGGGTGGCAGTGGCATGTCCGTGCTGGATGCACAGGGATGGGGCAGTTCTGTAGATCAGAAGGTTCTGGCGAAAGTTGAAAGGTTTGAAAGAAAACAGTTCTTTTTTGTTCTACTTTTTGTTCAATCAACATTTTGAGCTTGCTGATAAGACAGCTCTGCAGCCTTGGGAGCTGAAGTAGGAGCCAGCTGGGGGCTGAGGGAGCTAATCCATAAAAAACATGACACATAAGTGAAATATAAGGTCACATAGGTCATGTAAGTGAAAATAACATTGAAAAGAATAACATTGCTTCGATATCCTCTGATTTTTTTTTCCAAAAATTATTTGTCTTGTAGGAAACCTCTGAATTGAAGCTTTCCTTTCTGATTTATATTCCTCTCTTCATTCATCGCTTTTTGCAGGATTTCCCTTGGAACTGAAGTTTCGAACCACAGCTGGCTTTGCTAAAAATACACTTGCTAAAACCTTTGGATTTCATTTAAATATATTATACACTCCGTTGTCTCCAGGTGCAGGGTTTTTTCCATAAAACATCAAATATTGGGGAAGTGGCAGCTCTGCAGGGGATGCTCCTGTGCTTCCACCCTTGACCGTGGGGTTGGCACGAAGGAGTCGGGGGCTCCAGGAGCCCAAAGGCGTTTCAGCCCAGCACAAGGGGTTTAGCCAGCAGGTGGGTATTAAACCAGGTAGAAAAAGCTAAGGAAAAAAGGTCAAAGTGATCATGGCAACGTGGAGAGCAGAATGGTCCCGGGGTCATGGTGCTTGTGGTACCACAGGAAGGTTGAAAGTTAAGCAGGTGCAGCCTTTGTGTCTGTCTGTCCTGTGGGAACTGGGTGGCCTGGGCAGAGCTCTCAGCTTCCCTGCAGCATGAGCATCCCCAGATTCCATAAAAGCCATCGGTGGGGGCATTGTCAAAAACTTGTAAGCTCTTACCAATTTCCCCTTAAACACTCTCCTTTGGTGTCTCCTCCCCAGAATGTCACTTGCTGTGACTGTGTTCGCTACCTGGAAACAGTGAAAAACATTCATGTGAATTATCATGTGTTTGTGTTGATATATCTGTGTTTAGGCAGTGAAATACTTCTTGAACACATTCTCTTGTGCAGCTTTGCTCTCTGTAAGTGCACGGACTGGGCCCTCCAAACAGGAGCACATTCCATGGTGACCAGGTCCTAAATTAAAGCAGGAACTCCTCTGAACGCTGCAATCACAGGGAAGGACCTTCATGTGTATTATTAGATGTGAATTCCTTGGATTTCTTATCTCTGGAAGGGCTGGAGAGCATTTGGAAGTAAATACCAAGGGTTTTGGTGATGCTTTGATTCTGGCTGCTCATCGGCTGTGTAGGCTGGAAGAAAATAGCTGTAATTTACCTGCAGATGATGATAAAACTTGTAAATAACAGTGGGGCTGGGTCAGTTGAATAGATGCATGTGGACCAGACCATGAGATAAGCTTGTTTGAAAAATACGGGTATTTTGACACGGCCAAATGGAGAGGTGTCTCCTGAGCAGCCCAAATAGCTGATATTTATGTGAGCGATGGAGATCTGGAAATCAGCAGGATCATAGCAGAGGCTTCCATGTGACACCTCAATATGACACTGAAAGAGAAGGGGTAGCCGTGGCTGCTGGAGTTTCAATAGATGTATGTGGGGTAGGTGAAGAGGCTGAATGTGGCTTTGAGATGAAATATTTCAGCCCAGAAGTACTGGCACTTAATATGGACATGAACTAAATTCTTCCTCTGTCAACAGCCCCAAGCAGCTTTCTTCTGCTTGGAGCTTCGGGCAATGGAATGCTATGGGAGATGTTCACCACGGGTGCAGAGCGCTGTGGCCCGTGAGCAGCTCTGGGGGCAAGCCCGTATCAGAGGTCTACTACTACCTTCTGTGTTTCACAGATCAGGAAAGAAGCTTTTCAGTCACATGATGAGTGGCAAGCTGCCTTGGTTTACTGTGCTGGTGTGCCATGCAGGTAGCGTGCACTCAAAATTCAGAGGTTAAAAAAAAAAAACTAGAGGAGATTGAACTATTTTGTGAGTGTAGCATCAATAAACTGTTACGAATACTTTGATATTCACCCACGTGGCTCTACTAAATGATTATTATTGCAAGCACACTTTCTACTAGTCAGACGAAGGAATATATGCTATCAAAAAGTTAGCTCTAATTTCCAGTGTAATATTGTCATTAAATTTCTGTAAATTAAAATGGGACTCCCTCAGGATTTTAAAGAGATTGTGTGTCGGAGTGAAGGCACCGCAGTGAATAAAGCCCACATCTGTTTAGCCAACGTCATCAGGCTCCTAAAATTGAAATACGCTGCCATAAATCTGCATGACTTCTACTTGTCTGGAATATTTTTATACTTGGTGTGTGCAGTAAGAAACCATTAGACAATGGTTGAGAATGAATAGAATTTTTGAGGATGCATTTAGAGAAGAATACCTTCTTAATATTTAAAGAAAACCCTTGGGAGGTCCAAGCCTATGTGGTGGTTCTTGTCCTGGTGTTTCTGAGGTCCATGGTGTGGGCTAGGATGATGCTTAGTGGTGCTGACGGGGTCAGGTAGGGGCTTGGCCCCATTCCTCACCCCCTGCCCTGCCCAGGGTGCCTGCTACTGCCTGTAGCAAAGAGCTTCAAGGGCTTTGGTAGCTTGAGCCACCCCATCCTCCCTGTGTGGTCTCTGTATGGCCAGTGTTTGCTCTGACCTTCATCTGGGCAACAGAAGGGTCATGTGGCAGCACCCAGGAAACGGCAGGTCTTTGGTTAATGCATTTTAAGCTTTTGGTGTTGTCTGTTGCTGTATCTATCCCACCCATCTTGTCAGGGAAGAAAGGAGGGAGTCCATTCCAGCAGAGATGAAGTCCTTGTCCTCCCCAGGAGTCTCAGCCTACAGATTTTGGTGCGTTTTAGTCCCTTGACCTTCCCCAGCCATCCTGCTGGGAATCACAGAATGGTGGGGGTTCGAAGGGACCTCTGGAGATCATCTCATCCAACCCCCTGCTCCAGCAGCTCACCCAGAGCAGGGGGCCCAGCATCGTGTCCAGACGCCTTTGGAATCTCTGCAGAGAAGGAGACTCCACAACCTCTCTGGGCAGCCTGGGCCAGGCTCCGACACCCTCCCACCAAACAAGTTTCTCCTCCTGCTCAGATGGAACCTCCTGGGTTCCAGTTTGTGCTCATCGGCCCTTGTCCTGTTGCTGGGCACCACTGACAGGAGTCTGGCCCCGTCCTCTTGCCCCCAACCCTTTAGCTATTGATAAGCATCTGCATATGGAAGCAAATGATGCTCCATGTTACATGGGGCTCCAAGCCAAGAGCCAACACCACAAGCACATGTGGGGACCAATTCTGCCTCTGCCAGGGTGGGTGAATGGTGGTTTTGGAGGAGAGGCCACATGGCCATCCTGGCTGTGGAGAACGGAGAGGTCTGGAGAGGACACAGGTCAGGTTTTCCTCCTGTGGCTGCTTGTTGATTCTCATGGGAAGGTGGAAGTGGTGATGGTGACTCGGTTCTCATAGCCTCTGCAGATTTTAAAATACAGTGGGCTGAGACAAACCTCACCTAAGGTCTTCCTGCGCGGTTACCTACCGGGCATGCATCAGCCCGGTGCTGCAAGCTCCTCCCAGAAATCTTCCCATTTCTGTGAAAAGTGTACCATGGCTGGGAACAACACAAATAGCACAACGGGGAGAATAAATGCATTTCTATCTTTGCTGAGCACATTTTCTGTACTGATTTGGAAACATATTGTCTGACTTCACTGGAAGCAGCACATACAGTAGAAGAAAAAGACAAATTCATCTGTGTATAACTCATGTCAGTGCTGCCACCGACATGAAAAAAAAACAAGTTGTGCAGGCAAGCGTGGTTGGGCTGGTGAAAAACATTCTGCTTTGTGATCCACCAAAAATTTGGCAAGGAATTAAGCAAACACTGTCTTTCATCCACTAAGGGTCCAAATATTTGAGGGTTACAGCCCCCACCATCACGATTTGGTGTGCAGCTGGCCAAGGCTCACTTTTGACTGATGGAAGTTTTGTCAAGCTGTGAAGAGGCAGTGCCATCAGACAAAGTCTGCAGACAAAACGTTTTAATTAACAGACTCCATCTCCTGCTGGTCTGCCCTCAAACTCTTATCAGTGTGAGCAGCTGGGAAGCAGCGCTAGACCCAAGCATTGACCTTATGCAGAGAGGAACATTTGTCCTGTAGCTCCCGCAGTAACTTAGGACTTGGGAGCTCAGAAAGGTGTGCAACTTTTTGATGTGTCTCAGTTGTTGACAGGGAGAATGGTTCTTCCCGTCTGCTCTGTGCTGTTCTCGTTGTGGCCCAGATGACCTCCAGGACATCAGGGTCAGGTTGTTGTGCCCATGTCTCATAGTGTGGGAGTGCTCTCCAAATGGGGCACAGCTCTCAATGGTCATCTGTGGATCAGCCTCAGAGGGTTCTTGTCAACTTTGAAACCTCTGATGGCACCCAGAGAGATGTGGGATTTGGGAGGCTGAACTAATGTCCAATCCATGCATCATTCAGTGTGGGCTTCAGTGAGCCAAGAAGGACAGGACCATGGTGTGAGATGGGAAGGACACAAGGGACTTGGGCCAGGTGAACTCAAAGTAGGTGAAGGAGCTATAAGGGGTTTACAAGAGAGCAGGGCAGTTGAAGCATCCAACCATGGAGGGTAAGGCTGACCCCATGGCTCTGACTTGGGTGAGACCCAAGGGCTGTGGGGACCCCAGTGTGCACAAAGACAGTGCTGTCCATTTGGCACTGGGATTTCTCAGCTTCGAAAGTGTCAGTTGCCCGTTTCTTCAAAAGGCCTCAAACTTGCAGGAGTGCCCTGACTGTCCCCAGGAGAACACTGCATCACTGGAATCCAGATGACCTCTGAGCAGAGACCTTAAATTCATGAGGGCTGCAGAGATAGACCCAGATGGATACAGCGTGCATATCTATGGGGATCCTGGGGAATGAAGAAGCTCCTCCAGGAGAAGGAGGACCTGTGGAGGTTCACTACCTGTCCTTCTTGCCCCTTCGTTTGATGGATAGCAGCTTGACTGTGCCAGTCCAGGCTCTGAAACCATTAATGAAGAAACCTTCCTGGGCCCCAAGGAGCAGCCCCAGCAGGCTGAAGTTGAGCTGGATTTCTAGTTCAGCTCACAACTAGAACTCGTAAAAATGAATAATGAATCAGCTCCTGAGAAGACTGCATGTGGAGTCAGAGACCTCTGAGATCACAGAAGACTTCTATAAACTGAGTCTCATCTTCCTACAGAGTCTGGAGCTAATTGGAGAGGGGGGGTCAGATAGGGCTGAGCTAGGAGGGTAATTTTTGAATGTACAATTCTGTAATTGCTTTACTCTAGTGGTTCGAGACATTATTATCAGAATTCAACAATGGAATTACATCCTTCTTAATTGAAGCACATTGTGGGGGAGGGATGAGATGGTTGCATATCTTTGGGGGTGATCGGAGGTAGTGGGGGTGAACTCCTGATGTAGTGTGCTTTCAGTTGTCTTCCCACAGCATGGCAGCTGGGGTGTGAACATAGAGTCACACTCTGGTTTGGGTTGGAAGGGACCTTTAAAGGTCATCTAGTCCAATCTCCCTGCACTGAGCAGGGACATCTGCAACTAGAGCAGGTTGTTCTGAGCCACATCCAACCTGACCTGGAATGTTTCCACAAAGAAAAACGTCTTTCCTGTGATGGTGATGGAACCCTGGCCCAGGCTGCCCAGAGAGGTTGTAAAGTCTCCTTCTCTAGAGAGATTCCAAAGGCCTGGACACGATCCTGGGCCCCCTGCTCTGGCTGAGCTGCTGGAACAGAGGTGTTGGAGAGGTGATTTCCAGAGGTCCCTTCCAACCCCACCATGCTGGGATTCTGTGCTCTAAGCGTAGGGTTTCACAGCTGCAGCTTCCAGCCCACTCTAAGCCTCCTGGACTAATTTGAACAGCTGCTTCATCACAGCTTGTCATTTGTGTAGTATGTTATGCACTTATGCACTATGTTTGCACTTGCATGGAAGAAACGCGCAGGATGTGTGTCCTTGGTGTGCAGTGAGCTCAAACGCACCAAAGAGTACCCAGCTGGCACGTGCTCAGCTGTGCTTCCCCTGGCTGGTAGAGCTTGTGGTAGAGAGATGTGTCACATCTCTCATGTGACACCTGCCCTCCAAGGGCTGCAAGCCCACACTGGACAACGTGGCCTCTCACAGCAAGCAGCTAACACAGTGTCATTCCCAGCAGGACAGGGGCTCCAGAGACCCTTCTAGAGATAAATGGATGGGTCTTCACATTCAATATGTTCACATCCACATTGCGTATGAAAAATGGATTCTCCTTGCGTAGCTGACAGCAGAATTAGAAACCAGCTTCTTGAAGGCAGGAATGAGGAATGGTTTAATTTTTTTTTTTCTTGTGGAAGAAGTTAAAAATGGAAATGGAAGCTACTGTAGGTTTTTTTTTTTTTCCCAGTTATGAATGCTCGAGCTGTTTACGAGGCAAGATGACAACAGACTTACTTTCCATTTAATGAGCTAAAGATAACTGTAATTGGTGTGTGAGTCAGTCTGCAGAGCCATTAAAACAGGGGTGCTGCACCTGCATCTTTAACGCTCGCCGGTGTGGTGGCACGAATATGTCTTTCCTTGCATTTTTATAGGCCCATGGGCATCAGCCTGATACTGCAGTTACCTGCGTTCTTAATTTAAAATGAGTGCCCGAGTTTGTCCCTGTCCAGCAGAGCTTGCAACAGCTTTTGTAAGTCCCACGGAATCACTGGATCTGAACAGTGCTTGACGCATGTGGCTTGGCTGGAGGAGGATGGGTCTGAGCCCGTACGTAAGTGATGTACTTAACCAGGGGCTGAGCTTAGTCCTAAAGATAGGCTTATTAAACAGCTTTTACTCTTCGTGATTTTAGACAATACAAAGTGTTGAAAGACTGCATGATTCAAACTTTAACATGCTAGTGATCACAGAATCGTTTAGGTGGGGAAGGACCTTGCAGATCATCAAGCCCACCCAGTAACCCAGCACTGCCAAGTCACTAAACCATGTCCCTCAGCACCACATCTCCATGTCCGAATGAAAAGGCTTTTTGTCTTCAAAGAAGAACTAAGTTTAAAACAGGCATTCTAGGAGGATCACCAGAAGTGTGACACTTTTCTAAATTACTGATTCTTTGCATTTATTTTTCATTTGCCAGCTCCAATTTGGGATATCAAATAATAAAAAGGATGAACTGGTGACTGTCTCCACCCAAAGGGATGTTCCGGTTCTGGGAGAGCCTTGGCCAGGGTGGGACATGCTGGAGAGGGAGCCGAGGAGCTTTCCCTGCGGACACCCCCGGTCAGCGCGGGTGGATCTGCCGCGGCAGCCCCAGAGATGAGAGATGAGTTTGCAAAAAAGCACTGCAAAGGGACTAATTAAGGTGAGCAATTTTCCTTTGTTTCCATTCCTCACAGCAGCCTAATTGGAAGGCAGAGGCATTTTCACTTGGAGAAGGATTAATTTTAACTGATAAATGCCCCGGTCTCACATAATTTTCCGTAGACTACTGCAGTGACATTATTCAGTGAGAAGACGGCTCAGGCTGCAGCCCAGCAAGGCACTTACACGTGAAGCTGCGTTTCAGCATCTCAGTAGCTCTGATTAATAAAAAATACTTAAGTTAGCAGGAGCTGAAGAAGCTTCTTGGCTTAGAGTTTTGCTCTACAAATCCTCAGTTAACTTCTCCAGAGCTGTCCAGAGAAGCAGTGACCTTCTGTAGGAAACGTTAAGCAATATCATTATGGGTATGAAGGTCCTAGCTGATACAGGAGAGGCATTCAAACGTCCGGCTCTTGAACGTCCTTGCAATGTGCTCCTGTTAGTAGGTCAAGGAACAGCTTCTGGTCTTGCTCGTGAATAATTCATGTACCTTCTCAAGCAGGTGAGGGGCTGGGGAACCCCTTGCTAGTGTGTGGGGACATGCAGGGCTGAGGGGAGCTGTGCCACCCACCAAGGCCTGCCTGCAGCAGGTGCTGGCTTTGGGATGTGTCTCTGGTGCTTGATCACGATGTAGTGCCTGGAGGGAAATGGTCCTTCCCTTTACAGCAGGGATCCTTTACAGCACGATGGGATGAAATTACTCAGTATTACTTGAACCAGTGATGCTGATCTTGTAGAGACTGGCTGACAAGTGCCTTACAACCAGGATGCTTTGTGGTGCTCAGAAAAGGAATGTGGAATGAAGGTGAGGTGTGGTGGTGAGGCCTCTTCAGTGCTCCTGAAGGGTTTGCCTGTCTGCAAGGATGGGTGAGTGGAAGAGACGGGATGAGTCTCACCCCTGCTCTGCAGCAGCATCAAGCTGCCATGTTACCAAGGTCCATCCAACACCTTCCTGCTCCGTTGCTCTCCCAGGAAGTAGTGCTGCACATCTGGAATGGATGATGGGTAGTGCAGTTCTTCCAGGCCTGGTCTTTTCTTAGCTGCAGGGTGTTTTACTGTTCCGTCATTATCCCCGTTTTTTATGAGAAATCTTTATTTGATTTTTTAAAAATGTTCTTTCATGAAAGGAAGAACCTTTAGTTATTTTACTGCTTGAGATTAGGATTACTCTTCAAGAAGTTGGCATTTGCTTTATGACCCGTTTCTGATTTACGTGTTGGGTTTTACAAGAGCACGGTTCACTTGGACAACTCTTAGCTTAGGGGTGTGTGGTTGGAGAGCCTGTACTGTATGTGATGCGTTACTGGTCTGTACTGGCACCTTCTGAACTTGGGAAGTGGGAATCCAGGAGCAGTGTCGCAGAACTGGGAGCAGTGAGTGCTGGAGGTTGGAGAGGGGCTCTGGAGGTCTCAGGTGCACCTCCTGCTCACAGCTGGGATGACACCAAAGCCAGGCAGGCTGCTCAGGGCTTGTCTGGCTGTGCCTTGAAAAATCTCCAAGGGTGGAGATCTTACATCTTCACTGGACCCCTCTAGTGGTGTTTGACCACCCTCAGGAGGAAGAATTTCTTTCTAATATCTAAAGGGGGTTTCTCCCACTGCAGCCTGTGCCTCTTGCCATTCCACCAAGAACAGCCTGGCTCCATCCTCATCGTGGATCAGTCACAGGCATCAGTGAGCCCCTTTTCTGCCTCCTTTTCTGGTGGTACAACCCTCCTGGCCTCTCCTGTCCCTGCTCCAGCCCCCGCTACCTCCACAGTCCCATGGGGCTTGCACCAATGCACTGGGCTGTCTGGTACTGGACTAAACTGATCCTGGACTAAACAGGATCAGTGCCCAGATGGGGCCTCACCAGTGCCAGACAGAGGGGAGCATCCTCCCCGTCTTGTCCATATGTCTTTGTGCTTCATGTGCCTGGACACAGCTTTGAGGAGAGTCTACTCCATCTGTCTCTCTTGGGATGGACATTGCCTCGTGAGGAGATGCTCTGGTCAGAAAGCTGCATTGATATGATGCAACCAGCTCAAGTAAAGCTTTACTGTGAGTGATCTTGCCCGTTCTGACCACTTTGCCTCACGAAGATGTATGGACTTTCCTTCCCAAGTAAGCCAGATATTGATGCACAGAAATTTTGAAAAATATCATTGTTTCTAATAGTCTGTGATGCATTCAAGCTGTGTCCCGAAGCTTGTGGGAAGCAACAAGCAAGGTCAAAATTAACGTGCTGAAACTTCCAAGAATGGAGCAATGAAGGAAGCAGACTTGTGCAAAAAGGAGCCAGTAGCTAATTCCGTGCTGCAATAACTGGAAATGCAGCATGGTTCTTGTAAGAACAAATACCTGCGATGATTAAATTGCCAGGCTTCCATGTGTTGTGTGATTTCCCAGTAAGAGCAAAGCATTTTAAGTAGCTTTTTGCACAAAATGATCAAGTTTGCAGAGAAATATGGGTAGTACTTAAAAAAAAAAAAAAAGAAAGAAAAAAAATTTAAGAGCAAGGGAGGTAGAGGATGGAAGTGTTTCTCTTCCACTTAAAACAATTTTTCTAGAATCACGAAAAGTGACTGAACTTAAGGTTTCTCAAGCTCAGACAGAAGCCACACAGAAAAGATGATCTCTGCCGAGCACATAGGCAGCTCTCAGAAAGGTTCCCAGATTAATCCAAAATCAATTTTTCTTTTATATGCAAATCCTGATTATGACTTTTAAAAGCAACTGGTGCAAGATGGACATCTGTCATCTGCAGGGATTTTTCCCCTGATTTCACCACTTCAATTGAATTTATAAGTGTGTAAGGATCTCCTTAGGTGGAATATGCTTTGATGGGTGTGATTGTGCTGATTCCATCCACTACTGACTCATTGGACTTCTTCTGGATCAGTTGACAAGGCTGATAACTAAATGGTACCAGTCCATGGTATAAAATATGACAGGTATTTGTTTAGGTTTTGGTTTTTTTTTCATGACTACCAAGCATGCACATGACCCAACCAGATTTGGTGGGCTCACAGTGGTCCAGAGCTGCAACAGCAGCTGGAATGAAGGATATTTCTGGGGAGAGATTGAAGATGCCATGCCTATCACGCTAGTAAAAATACTAGCAGATGTGGAAATAAAGGAAATGTTTTGGGTAGTCTACATATTGTGGTGCTCCTGACCCAGTGTGACTTTCTAGTTCTGTCCTTGTAAGGGCTCATCTCTCTCTTCAGTCTGAGAAGCATGTTTTTAAACTCGTCCCCTTTAAAGAAAACTTTCCTTTATATACTGCACATGCATACCCTGTGGAACCCTGTGCCCTTGGACATCTGAAAGGCTAGACAGATTTGGAAAAAGAAAATAATCAAAAAGCCCCAAGCCCCAAACAGACATGGATGGCCAGTCAGAGCTGGTTATCCAGCACAACTTCCCATGGAAAAGAGGTTTTTGTTTTTCTTCCTGGCTTAAAACAAATCAGGGTTCTTTTTCTTTCCTTTAATTTTTATTCCCTAAGTGTCCATGGAAGTCCATGGAAAAGCTGTCTCCTGCAGTTTCCCATATGAGCACTGCACACAATTCTAGACCGACTGGGCTGAAGATGCGTGTTTGACAGAAAGGCACAGCTGTAATTTCTCAGGCCTAGCTGGGGATGCCAAATAAATCTATATCTTCTTGACAATTATATCTTTACAAAAGCTTTGGAAAGAGCAGCTAAAAAGTGAACTTATTGACAAGCTTTCTTATTAGAGGAAAGTCCTTTAGCAAGGCCCACAAAAGCAGCATTTCATGATGGATCTCTCAGAAGAAGCAGCTGTAGGAGGACAGTTAGAAATAGCTTTTTATTGACAAACTTATTTTAGAGGAAATTCTTCTAACAAAGCCTTAGCTTGAGTCATTTCACAGTGGATCTGTAAAAACAGATATAAAGTATATGTAATTTTTACTTGAGTCAAACCACAAAGTAAGTTGGTTTCAATGCATGTGCTCGTGGTATGTTAACACCAGTTCCCAAAGGTGACCCATTTGCAGGGGCTGGTGGATGTCAGAGAATCTCAGCATGCTGGGGGTTGGCAGGGACCTCTGGAGATCATCTCATCCAACCCCCCTGCTCCAGCAGATCACCCAGAGCAGGGTGTCCAGCATCGTGTCCAGCTGCCTTTGGAATCTCTCCAGAGAAGGAGACTCCACAACCTCTCTGGGCAGCCTGGGCCAGGCTCCAACACCCTCCCACCAAACAAGTTTCTCCTCCTGCTCAGATGGAACCTCCTGGGATCCAGTCAGTGCCTGCTGCCCCTTGTCCTGTCGCTGGGCACCACAGACAAGAGTCTGGCCCCATCCTCTTGCCCCCCATGGGCCCTTTAGCTCTTGCTCAGCATTGATCAGATCCCCTCTGAGGCTTCTCTTCTCCAGCTCAGCAGCCCCAGGGCTCTCAGCCTTTCCTGGGCACAGAGATGTTCTAGGACCCTCAGCATCTTCATGACCATTACCAAGCAGTTCTGCATTTCTGACAAGAATAGGGAATCACAGGAAAAAGTGGGGAAAACCGACAGCAGCAACTCGTCCTGTCCGCGCCTCACATCAGCCACTGATGGCTGGCGCAGGGTCTGCGTGGCTGACACTGCAGCAGCTCCTGGGAAATTAATGACTGGTAAAAGGAGATGGTGACTGGGAGAGAGAGCAGGGCTTATTAACAACTTCTAGGAGTAACACTACAAGCCAAACGGGAAGTATTTTCCAAAGTCAAATATGAGATTAATTAACGTTACGCGTGATCTGGTTACACAGGAGAGCGAAAGGCTCCAATTTTACTGCTTGTTCCGTGTTCATGACTCCCCCGTAGCTGGGCTGTCGGAAAGGACAAATGTAGCTTAATTCAGTTTGCTATTTAGGACATCTATATATAAACACAGGAATATAGGATGTGACCCTTGGGGGGACCTTTATCCACTCCCCCTCTATTTGTCCTACTTCTGGTAATTATGTTTTCCAAGTAGGTGCTTATTCATGAAACTCCTCTCATAGTGAATGTCTGTAAATTCTGCTAAATGTATTTTCTGGTGTTTTTTCAAAGGCTTCCTTCAACCTGAGCAAGTGGCTATTACCTGCCAGCAGTATAAAAATATAGTTCCTATACGGCAAGTGCTTTCATATTTCCTGTGCTTTGAACAGGACCCTGTTAGGGCTGAAGCCTTCTCACTGTCCTCTTGGGAGCTGCCTGTGCACTGACAAGGCATTTTTTAATTATTCTCATCCCCGGTGAAGTCCCTTCATAGTCTTATAGTAACTCAGAAGGGACTGAGCTGGAGAAATGAGGGAGTTCATTTACCCTGAGGAGCCCACAGAACACACAGCCTCCAAGTTGTGTGGAAAACAAAACAAAAAAGAGCAAAATCAATTTGAAGCCGGAAAAAGAGCTGACAGGATTCGGGTGGTGGTGAGCACTGCCCAGCAGCTAGCCTGCTGGGTGAGTATTATGGAAGCAACCATCAAAGTAACACCCAGAGAAGCTGTTAGCAATAGCTGAGTTGTCCGAATGACACAGCACTGGGAGGAAGAACAGCCCCCAGATGGCAGAGACAGAGCAAAGTGGAGCGAGGGAAGTCAGGGTTTTGAGCAGGAAGCAAGCAAAGCTCCTGGTGGAATGGGAAGGTCCATCTAGGGATGGAGGCACAGTGAGTTTGCTTGGTGAACCAATCGACTTTAGCCTGGAGAAAAAGAGGCTCAGGGGAGACCTTCTCACTCTCCACAACTCCCTGAAAGGAGGTTGGAGCCAGGTGGGGTTGGGCTTTTCTCCCAAGGAACAAGTGATAGGACAAGAGGAAATGGCCTCTAGTTGCACCAGGGGAGGTTGAGGTTGGACATGAGGAACAATTTCTTGCTGGCAAGGGCTGTGAAGGGCTGTGCCAGGCTGGGCAGGGCAGTGGTGGAGTCCCCATCCCTGGAGGGGTTTCCAAGCAGTGGAGATGTGGGTTAACAGTTGGACTTGATGATCTTAAAGGTTTCTGAAACCCATAAATGTTTCTATGGTTATTCTATGGTGCTGAAAACAAAGTCCTGCAAACATTGTCCTGGGCCAGGCTAGCTGGCATGGGGGATGTGGATGGGTTTTCATAGCTGCTGTGATAGAGGAGAAACTTGTTGCAGATCTAGTGTCCCTGCCCATGCCGGTGGGGTTGGAATTAGATTATATTTAAAGTCCCTTCCAACCCAAACCATTCTATGATTTTCTGAGGTTGTGCTTGGCTGAGTCCTTGCGGCAGAGCACTTAGTGTGGATGGAGCTATGGGGCAGAACAGGTGGGGCAGGGATCCAAAGAGAACCTGCAGCAGCTGGTCAAACCAACCCACAGCCCTGGAAGAGCAGATCGAGCTGATTTGCAGTGATGCCATATTCTGAAGAAAAAAAACCAAGCAGAGTCAAATATATAAGTAGCTATATCTGTGTGCCTCCCAGCACTTCTGTGGATTGAAATCCCATGCTCAAATGGGAAAATCCTACTCTGGTTCTGATCTTTTGACCAGGATTATGTTTGGGACTGTAAAATACTAAAGAGGATTAGAGAGGTTGCAAAGATTTAAAAGAAATAATAAAAGGTTTCAGTTATTTATCAGTGTCACACATGGGCTACATTTTCAGGTGCAGTAGACAATTGCTCTTTGTTGGAAACAAGCAGAAGAGAAAAGCAGCTGCAGTTTAGTCATGAGCAGCATGAAGATGGGCTATAGATAAAGCTATCAAAGAGCCACAGTGTGCTAGAGATTGTGTCAACCTAAAACATTCATGTAAAAGGCTGAAAGTAAAAAATATACAGTAGTAATATTTCACTTTAGGAGAAGAGCTGTATAAAATGGAGCAGGATCATTACGGGATCAGATGATGCAGCAGAAAATGCTTGTGGAAAACAGAGATGACATGGGGTGTACCAGGGCATGAGGCACTTGGAGCCTCCTGCCACCATGGAGCGTTCTCAGGACACGCTCCCTTTCACATCTCCTTCCAGCTCTCCCCCTGTGACAGCTCTGTCTGTCCAAAGAACCTGCTCACTGGGACCTTTTGGTCCCACCTGTTGAACAAGTCTCTGGGTAAATACCATATGGAAAAAGATGCGGCTTTACTGACAGATTTGGGTTTTTTTAAGTCAGATGAGCTGATGTGTTCTTTCATAATTTTGTTTCCTATTGTTGCTTCCCCAAACAAGGTAATGATGTTTTATAAAGCTGTTCCATACAAGCCTGTATTGATTTGTGCCCGGTTGAAGACTGTTTGCTTTGTGGGGGCTCATCCTTGTTTAACTTAAGCCAAGTTTAGATTTCTGTTTGTCTTCAGTCTGGTTTAAAATACAACTTTCTCAGCCCTGTGCGTCCATTTTTACTATAACTCCCATAACTTTGTCTGTCATCCTTCAGAACAGTTGGGTGCATGTTGTGGAGCTGCAGAGCAGGTTCTGCTCTTTCCTTGTGGTCTGTCTGTCTGTCTGATTTGGTTTGGTTTTTGTTTTTTCAACCACCTTTTGTCATTTTTATTTGCTCCCTGCCAGAAAATATACCTATTTCTGATGTGTCTGTGGTGATAGAGATGGAGCCGGAGGCAGGGTTGGGTGCTGTAGCTGAGCAATGTCTGCTCTTTCTGCGGCTGCACTCTGTTCTGCAGAGTTTCTCCACAGTTTCTAATTCACTCAGACAAGTGTTGGCATGTTTGTCTCATGTAAGGCATTAATTCTCAGTCTCTTTTACTTAGGGTTTTTTCCTCCACTTGTGCTCTTCTTCCTTGGTGATTTACTCATAAAATTGTTTAGGTTGGAGAACACCTTTAAGATCATCAAGTCCAACCATCTTCCATGTCCTGCTTTTTCTGTTGTTCACCCTGTGCATTCTCCCAGTCATCTGACCTGGTGTGTCTCTTGCCTGCATTATGGAGACCACCCCTGGAGACCACACCTGATGTGTGCAGGGTAGGAAGCATCCCATGGTTTCCTTGGGAGTACTTCCCATTGATGATCTGCTGACTCACGGCACTTTGCTCCAAGAGTGCCTCTTGTCTTGTGTCATGTTACATCAGAATTTTTTCTTTGCTTTTCTTTTTTCTGCAGCTTTTAATGTGGCAGCAAAATCAGTAATATGTGATTGTGGCAGCCACAGCTCCCACTTTTCTCCTTGATCTCCAACCAGTTTGCCTCTTAACCATTGCAATGGACAATCAAAAGCATTGACAGGTTACCAGACCAGAGTTGTTCATCCACCAGAGCAGGTGGGGCTGCTCTGCAGGATCTTAACATCTCATTGATGCCTGTGGGGACACTCAGAGTTGTCCAACACCACCCTGTTGTTGGAAGGAGGGGTGGGAGAAGGGACCACGTTATAGTACTGACAAGGTGAGCATCCTCTGGCTAGTTCATTACTTCTCAAGACTGCTTCTTATTTTGCCTTTTCTACTGGTACTATGCAACATGGTCTGAAATGGTAAAATAAGTTTAATTTCTCAGGTACATAACCGAAATATTTCTGCTCTCAGGAGCTTTTACTGTTCCATGTTAATAGCTCCTGCTCTGAGCTATTTTGGGAAGCTCAGGTGGCTCCTGGCTATATGAGATATCTTTATACAGAATCCCAGCATGGTAGCAGGGTTGGAAGGGACCTCTGGAGATCATTTCATCCAAATCCCCCTGCTCCAGCAGGTCACCGAGAGCAGGGGGCCCAGGATTGCGTCCAGGTGGATTTGGAATTCCTCCCTGCCTGCCTGTTGTCTCACCTGCTGTCCAGAACCTGGGACAAGCTGGCAGCAGGTGGGTGGCAGCAGGACACGGGGCTTGGCCCCTGGGTAGGGTGGATGTCATGAGCTTCACCACACTTTATAGAAACCTGAGGTCCAAAGGTTTTTAAAGTCTTTTGGATGCTGCTTCATTCAGGAATGCCATTAAATGGTTTGGATGGTGAATACCTGGTTTAAGAGTGGCTTTGGCACCAGTGCCTGGAGTTGCAGATCAGCTTGTAAACACCTGTAAAACTTCAGCCTGAATTTCCCTGTGTTACCCAGAAAAGTAACAGGGGGAACTGTGCTGTGGGAGAGAGCTGAGCCCGGTTCCCAAGCGCAGCGCAGGACCCTGCTGAGGGCAGCCAGCACCAGGGCTCCCCATGGGACCTGTAACCTCTGAGCTAGGGCATCTCTTCAAGGATAATCACCTAATTAAGTCTTCAAATGATAGAGAATCTGCTCCGTATTAGGTTAGCGGCTTCACTGCTTAATTAACTTTATTCCTACCCTGGATTTGTTTAGTTCCACCTTCCAGCCTTTGACTCTCATTATGACTTTTTTTGCTAAATTGAAGAGCTGCCTCGTATCCGAATCACCTCCCCGTGATGGCACTAAAGAACACAGTGAAAGCGGCTGTTACTCTTCCCTTGGATAAATTAAAAAGGTCAAGTGCCTGTAACCTGTCTCTTTGTATAAAACTGGCTTTGCAGGCTTTGAAGCACTGGCATGAGCCTCTGAACTTCATCAGGTTGCATCCTGATGCCCCAGGGCTGGATCTACCGTCTTAGAAATGGAACCCCAGCCCTGCTCCCCCAGCATCCCCCGCTCGCATCGCTTCCCAGCCGCAGCCGCCGGGTCCTGTCTGGCACGTGCCTGCGGCTGGTATTCACCCCGTGCTTCAGTTCTTCTGAGGATCACAGCTCCCTGAAAAAAAAAACCAGCAGCATGAATAAACATCATGAATAATTTTCTGAGGAAAGCGTAACTTTATCACTGACTGTAAGGAGAGGGGCAGGATGGGAGCACTGATTAGAATATTTATGCAAACCAGCCTTGATGAGATCCATCTTGACAAAGTAGTCATAGGTCGATCCATTTTAATGTCATGTAAATGCCTTGTTTTCCAGACCGGCTCCATGCAGTTAATTGTAGATGCTGACCCGTGTCCTCTAGCTCTGCAAAGCTTCTCTCGGGTGGAAGGGTGCCAAGGTTCCCTTTGTGCTGTGGCTCACGAGAGGAGGATGGTGCCTGCACCTGCACCGGGCTCTTGGCTGCACCCAAGGTCACTGGGACTTGGTGATGCTGAGCAGGGTTGTTGTCTTAGCCGAGGCTTTGGAAAGCACTTTTTATGTCAGCATCTGGTGGGTTTGGCAGCACGTGGGTGATATTTTTGTTTGCTCTCTGCTCTAACGGGTTGATTTCATTTTAGGTTACTTCTAGCCTTTTGCTTACCAAAATTTTGAGGCTGTTAGGAACACATCTGTGTCAGGCTAGTCATTGATACCCCCCATGAAAAGCATGCGATGTTCTCTGGGCGGGACCAAGCCGTTACACAAGCAAGTTCTACAGAAAGGATCAGTGCTGTGGGAGAGGACACAGGGCATGGGGAAGGAGCTGGGCATCTGCTGCCACCATGGCTGGTTATTGTAACTTATGCTTTAAATGGGCAAAGTGACAGAGAAATAGCCAACAAGCTAGACACATGACAAAGAGAGGGTAAACCTGCTAGGAAAAAAAAAAGATACACCTTATTCTCTCTCCCAAATAAATCAGCCAGGAAATTGCTGAGGGAATGAAGTTCACTTTCAGCATGCATCCTTCTTTCTGCTCAGGAGATCTATGGCTTGTATGTTAATTGGCCCCCTAATTGTTCTCTGTGCTGGAGTGTCTGCCTTTTGAATTCTGCTCGTAGCACTGTCGGACGCTTCTTTGCCGCTATCTTCCCTTCACCATAACAGCAGCTGAAGAAGGCCTGAAGTGTCCAATACACACAGCGGGGTCTGTGTGTTTTAGGTGTATTCGGTAATTCTGAGGAGCTATGCATCAGCAGTCTTCTGCTCCACTTCAAGCCCACTTTGGGATGTTCTTCTGCTGGGGTTCTGGAACCCTCGTTCTCTGTGACTCTCCGTCGTTTTTGTAGAGGTAGAAAGTTAAATGGTTTTGGTGTGGCACAAGTATTCCCAACGCATCTTCAACGATGTAATGAAGGTGCACACAGCTTGGCAGCAGTTTAGTTTCTCTGCTAATTAAGATTAAAAGTGGACATGGCCCATTACAGGGAAAGCAACTCTTAATGAAAATTTAGAAAGAGTGGAGAAAGAAGGCAAAAACCAATTTTGCTTAAAGAACTGGAAGTGATGCAGCACACTCTTAAAAGCACGTCATGTCTTGTCGTGTGATATCTATCACTTATCTTGAAAATGAGCCCTGTTGACACCGGACTTGCCAGTCAGAGTCCACTGTGTTCAGTCTGGGAGGACAGTTCTGTGTGTTCTTTGGCTTCCTGGATTCACGAGGGATTTTCACAGCAAACTCAAGGTGTTGATTTTGGGCTTGGTGGGAAGTGCAGCAGCAGAGTTAGCAAAAGGTTGCATGATTCATCTCCCAGAAAAACAAACATGGAGTTTTAGAGCACAGAGAAGGAGGTGAATGCAGTTTTACCTTGGTTAGAAGTGTTGATTTAGCTCCTAGCAGAAGGCTGCTGCAGCTCCTCACCGGACGTGGCATGTGGTTGGATGCAGTTTGTGCTGAACGATGAGGCTAAGTTCAGCCATGCAAAGGGGAGGCAGATCTGACATCAAGCCCCTCATGGATCTAGCTGTTGGACCTAACTTTGCCTATTATTCAAGCCTCCATGTGGCTGAGGAGAGGGAAGGAGCAGGAGGTCACACTGAAATGGGGCTGTGTGGCAAGTCTCCCTTCCAAACTCAGAGTTCCCCATGGCTTGCTGCTGGGAGCGCTACAAGTGTGCAAAACCCGGGGATGATACCTATGAGGGTTTTGGTGGAAGTGGCTCAAGGACTGAGGGGATTATCTCAGCAGATTAAGGAAATCTGATTGCAATGTGATCCAGAGAGAAGAGTAAGAGATCTGTGAGTTTACACAAAGTATTTCTTAGAGAAATTGGAAAGACTGATGTGGTTGCTATAACATGCACTACTTCATCGCCTGTGTGAACTCTGGGTCTATCTATCTAAATGTGCAGTGGCAAAACGCTATAACCAGTCCTATACTCGTCCACATCAGCTATAGTTGCACAAAGGCAGATTGCTACCATCTATGAAATGGTGGAGTCCCCATCCTTGAGAGGATATTAAAGCCATGGAGATGTGGAGCTGAGGGACATGGTTTAGTGGTGCCCTGGCAGTGCTGGGTTAATGTTATGACTCAACGATGTTAAAGGTCTCTTCCAACCAAAACAATTATATGATTCTGTGATCTACAGCATGTATTGCACTATCTACTCGAGGTCAAAGTGAATTCTAATTATCTATAGTATTAAAAATATTATAGATATTTAGATAATATCAACAGCTAAAGGGTGGGTGTCAAGAGGATGGGGCCAGACTCTCCTCAGTGGTGCCCAGTGACAGGACAAGGGGCAGCAGGCACTGACTGGAACCCAGGAGGTTCCATGTGAGCAGAAGGAGAAACTTGTTTGGTGTGAGGGTGTGGGAGCCTGGCCCAGGCTGCCCAGAGAGGTTGTGGAGTCTCCTTCTGGAGAGATTCCAAACTGCCTGGACACGATCCTGGGCCCCCTGCTCTGGGTGAGCTGCTGGAGCAGGAGGGTTGGATGAGATGATTTCCAGATGTCCCTTCGAACCCACACCGTGCTGGGGTTCTGTGAATTTGCAAATAATCTATTTAAGCAGCAAAGGTTGCACTATAAAGAGATGTATGCTTTCATGTGAAGTATTGCTCTGAACAGATCCAGCAGGATCCATGTTTCTCTCCTAATTTCTGGGTTCAGTTACACAGCTTTGCAGATAAACCCACCTTTGTTCCTCCCAGCAGACACAGCCAAGCTCCTCCAGAAGAGTTCACCCAGCACCTCCTTGGAGCTTCAGGGTTGATGTGAGTTCTGTGCTGCTGCCAAAGCCTAGTCTGTTGTCCTAAAAATTATTATTATTGTATAGTTCTGAATTAATTCTGGCATCAAGCACTGCCTTTGCTGCTGTCTCAGGTGGTTGGCCGAGCAGGTGCTGCTCCCAGGGAGAATGGGACCTAAAACCCAACATCTCAGTCGTGTGTGTTATCTTCCTACAGATATTACTTCAGATTCCCTGTGTAACAGGTCACCTACATACAGATTATCAAGCAAACTCATCAACAAAACAAGAAAAAGCAGCTTTCATCTTCCCCCAGACCTGGTACAGTAGAGAAACTGTTCTCACACGCTCCACCAGACATTTTCTGCTGGGAATATTTGTTCAAAACTGCACAAGAGCACTCCACTGATGAACAAATCATGCTATTAGACTTGCACTTTAATCTTCCCTTTGGGAACACAGAGCTTCCTAATATAATCTTGATGGTACCGAAAAGCATTATTGTAATTTTAATGCACATAACAAATTACCATTGTCCCCTACTTGCAGAGGTGAAGGAAGGTGTCTTTTATGTACGGACTAGAATGAGTGTAGGAAATTCTGTCCTTGCTTGTCTTGGTTCACACCTGCGCGGATGTGTTCTGGATCATCACCACGAATTATGAACTTGAGATGTGCCCCTGCAGGTTAACTGGGGGATGGCTGGATTTTGTGTGTTACCCTGTCATTCATGACAAAAGAAGCTCAAATGGGATTTCCAGGCTGTGCTGAACAGCCTAATCTGGACATTGATTCAAAAGATGACGCGTCCCATCTGGATGCTGGTGCTCAGCCCCTGCAAAGGCCTCCAAGCACCAGACTGACTCCGACTGCCTCTCCCTGCAAGCAGAAAGCTGCGGGAGCCTGGGCTTTGGAATGGCTTTGCCTTTGGGAAAGGCAGCTGCAGCAGGGCTGCTGCTTTCTGGCTGGGAAGATTGTAAACGGTCCCAGCCTTGCAAACCTCCCCCTGGGAGAAGGGTTTGCTGTTTGTGAGCAGAGGGTGGTAACCTACAGCATCCACACCCCAAGGGCACAAATGATTTTCATCCTGTCATCCCATGAGGAACAGATGAGAGAAAAGGATCTCCAGGAGTTTCTTGTATCGGTACAGAAATCATGGAATCACAGCATGGTGAGGTTTGGAGGGGACCTCTGGAGATCATCTCATTCAAGGCCCCTGCTCCAGCAGCTCACCCAGAGCAGGGGGCCCAGGATCGTGTCCAGGCGCCTTTGGAATCTCTGCAGAGAAGGAGACTCCACAACCTCTCTGGGCAGCCTGGGCCAGGCTCCCACACCCTCACACCAAACAAGTTTCTCCTCCTGTTCAGATGGAACCTCCTGGGTTCCAGCTGGTGCCTGTTGCCCCTTGTCCTGTCACTGGGCACCACTGAGGAGAGTCTGGCCCCATCTTCTTGCCCCCACCCTTTAGCTCTTGCTCAGCATTGATCAGATCCCCTCTGAGTCTTCTCTTCTCCAGCTCAACAGCCCCAGGGCTCTCAGCCTTTCCTCACTCATCGAGAGAGGAAAATATTTGTACTTTGTGTGGTGTTAGTCTGTGCAGTTACCATAAGCATCCTGTAGCCTCTGGTGGGTAGGTAAAAAAACACGTTGTAAAAATGCAGGCTTTGAAAATGTGCTGACGTGAAGCTCTCGTGCAGCTGAGGCAGCAGTCCAGTCGGGGACTGGAGCAGAGCTTTGCTTCTGACTCCGTCTCTTTTCTGCTAAATATGCATGTTTATGTGGAACCCAAACCACAGGACAGTTAGCGGGAAAGAGCCGTGCCCTGAGCACGATTTCTATTTTTAAAAGCTCATACAACTCCACTAACCAGGCTGGATTTTAGCTCATGGTGCTTCGCTGTCCTTAGATGTTCTCACAAGCAAAACTTGGCGTGTGCAGAGGGAGGGGTGAGAAGAGTGGAGGGGCTCGGGGAATTCACGCTGCCGTCAGGTCCGTGCTGACAATGCTGTGCCATGTCCTACCACCATGAGGGAAAAACAAAACCAGCGTGAATTACTGAGCTACAAAGAGAAGGGTAAGTAGGTATTACTGCTCCTAACTACTCGTGCTTCCCCGATACCTACGTGGAAGAAGGAGGAAGAGAAAGTGGTGAGCATACTGCAAATAATGCAGAGTAATAACAAAAAGATGCATGGGGACTTTGCTAACTTCCACCTATGAAACACGGCCTGACTTTATTTTGGCAATATCTTCCATCTCCAAATAGAAAAGTCAACATTTTCAGCCATGACTTTATTTAGACTTGGTAATTATTTCTTTTTTTTTAATGAACAGAGTGACAAAACCCAAGTGTTTTATCAGTGATGCCTTCTGTGGAAAAATGTCCGATTTTTTAGAAGAAAAACCCCACCACTACCCCCCCAATACACTATGTATCAGCTAAGCTTAGCGAGGGAATTGGACATCTAGCCTAGCTCAAACCTGCAATGAGAGATGTTTGTGGTGAGGGGAACTGCCCTTGGAGCAGCTTGGGAAGGTCTGCAGCAGTTGCCTGGCTGCAGGCATCTGAAGTTAAAGGATAAATGTTTAAATTAAAGCATAAATGTTCCTCTGCAAGTTATGCACTACTTCAAACAGTGGTTTTAAAAGTTTGCATGGTCTGGACAATTATCTGTTTGGATCCTATGATTTATTACCCTACAGTTACAGGAAAGACAAGATGTTTCTGGGTCAGCTCTGGATGTTCTTGGTTGCTTGGAGAGCAACTCCCTCCTTGTCTGTTTTTCTGGGAGGAAGGGAAAGGTGCTCCCCAGCAGAAGGATGATGGAAGGAAACATGTAGGGAGCACTGTGTGCTCTCTTTGTATTGTCTAGTGCATTATGAAATAAATCCCTAAGAGGAATTCACTGATCCTGCATCACTGTAGCTGTTGCCAACTGGTCTGACAAAGCCTGGTTAGAAATGGCTCAGGGAAGAGCCCTGTCCTGGTATCCCCAGTGACTGGAGACAGGGGTACGCGGGAAATTCATCGGCTCAGCTAATCTGTAGTTCTTAGAATCTCTCAGGGTATGTTCTCCTAATACATGTCTTTTTTTGTGATGCCCGGCTGTTCAGGAAACCATCCTCTTTGGGCCAATTTACTTCTTGCTAGCAGAGCTGGCAGGTCATCATTTATCTTCCCTGTAATTGCTCTCTGTGTGGCTTCAGGGTGCCACAAATAGCTCTGGACCTTAAATACCAGTGTCCTCAGTAACATAACCTATTGAGCTTCTACATCAAAACTAAAACAAAACAACAACAACGACAAAAATAAAAAACAGAAACCAACTACAATAATCCAGAAAGAAAACTGTAAATGTGTCCACAGAAGGTGGAGATCCCTTTTGCTTGAAGTTGAATTGTGTGCTGGTGGGGTGAACCTTCAGCAGCCCTTTGGTAATATGGATTTGACATCCAGAAGACTGGGAGAGGCTTCTTCATCTCCTGGAATGTGTTTGAGGCACCAGTGTAGGACCGAATCCCAGCATGGTGGGGTTGGAAGGGACCTCTGGAGATCATGTCGTTCAACTCCCCTGCTCCAGCAGCTCACCCAGAGCAGGGGGCCCAGGATCACGTCCAGGCAGGTTTGGAACCTCTCCAGAGAAGGAGACTCCACAACCTCTCTGGGCAGCCTGGGCCAGGCTCCGACACCCTCACACCAAACAAGTTTCTCCTCCTGTTTGGATGGGTCAGAGGTCGTCGCCTCCTGTAACCTCTTGCAGAGATGCGGCAGTTCGGGGAGGGATGTTCAAGGAGCACCAAGCAATGCTGGTTGCTGCTGTGAGATGGCTCGGGAAGTGATAATATGCAGCTTATCTCCATCGTGCAGGTACATGAGCTCAGCCTGATCTTAACAGAGGGCGTGTGTGGAAGCACATTGATCTGACCCACTCTTGTGTGGTGTGGTATTACAAAAACACCACGGTCTAATATCACAGAATCACAGAATCATTTTGGCTGGAAGAGACCTTGAAGATCATCAAGTCCAACTGTTAACCCAGCACTGCCAGGATACTGCTAGACCATGTCCCTCAGCACCACCATATCAATGAAGCATGTTTGCATGGATTAAAAGCTTGCTGGAAGGCAGATCTCAAAAAGAAAAATTTTCATGGGAAAACATGTTAGTGAGGGATAATTTTAGGATCCTTACCCGTTTTAGGGCTCTTCTGGGCTTCCTTTGCTGGCCTGGACGCACGCTTGCTGTCACACAATGGACATTAGCCAATGAAAGAGAAGCTGCAGAGTGCTTCAGGAGACCAGTCAGTCCTAGCCAGAGGCAGAACTTGGTGTAATTAGACCTTGTCGGACAGGTACCAAACCATGTCACAGCCATCCCAAAATTCACAAAAGAGAGGTTCTCCGTTTGCTTCATAATTAAGCTAATTAACTTTCCAGAGAGTTAAAACTTTTTCCCAGGAGCCAACCTCAGCACTGAGCTCAGCGCTACCCAGCAGCAGCTCCGTGCTCACCCCAGCCTCCCACCAGCCTTTTCTGCCACCCTGGCTTCTTCCAGCTCTCATGCAAGGCCACAGTGCCACATGTCCCAGGCACCTCTGGGCTTTCTCCAGTGCTTGTCCCCTTCCCGAGACACGATGCCCTGACATGTCATCATCCCCGGGGAGAGCGGGAAAGTTGCTTTGCATATCTGACACACGACGCCAGCTTTTGTAGACCCTGGCATATTACTTTTGTGACAAGATGACATTATTAACTTCTGTTCAGTTTGTTTTCAGCTGTCACCATTGCTGCTTTTTTCAGCCCTGCTGCCTAGCAGGCGATCCCTACTCTGGTATCTGAATATTTGTTTTCCTCTCATTTGTATGTGCACTTGTCTCTATTGAATTTTGTCTCTTTGATTTCAGACCATTTTCCAATTTATCAAGATCACTTTGAATTCTAATCCTATCTGCCAAAGCACTTGTAATCATTCCCGTACTGATGTCACTCACAGCTCCCTCACTTGTGTTGCCGAAGTCATTAATATTTACTAGAAGCACAACCAGTATGGTCCCTGCTCCATAGCGTTCAGCACGTCCTTTGCCAGAGAACCATTTCTAGCAGCTTTTTGTACGTGTTTTTGGGTCCCTAATCTGTTCCTACAACCAGTTGTTAAGGATTCAGATAATGCTTTGGTTAACTTAGTATTTTAGAATAAATTCAGACTGTTGAGAGCAACCTCAGGTTGGTTTCTCGAAGGGGTTTCTCCTACTCACGCCTGTCCTGCCATCCTTCTAAAACAGACACTCTTTGTCTTGGTCCCAGATGGAAAAACACATTCAGCCTTTTCTATGGCATCTGATATGCAACTTCTTTATTAATGGGTAACTTTATACTTTGTTTTTCTCCCTTGCCATTTGTAAGTCTTCTACCTTAATCTTTGAATTTTTGGGTTCCTCCTGGTTGTCCTCAGCTGTGCATCGCTGCAGACACAGTCCACGTGCCCCCAAGGTGACTACATGGTCTGTACAGAAGTAAACGATGGAAAGGAAGCAAAATGCATTGTGTTATTTGTGCTTCGCTTCCTTTCCATTGTTTACTTCTATGGAGCTCATGCCACACTCACAGGAGAGGGGCCGAGCCTTGCAGGGCACTGCTTTGGCAGCAACTTGGCTGTTGCAGCAGACAAATCAAGTCCCAGAGAGCAATCCTGGTCCCAGGGTTTTTATTTCTGTCCCAGATGTTATCATCAGGGAGGCACTGACAGCGGTAAGGAGGGAGGTACATCTGTGAGTGGTGCTAGTGAGACACGCGCTGAAATACCGTCCTGCTCTGACGTGTCTTTACGCTTCTTGAGATAACATTTTGGCTGGTGCAGAGCCTAATTGGGAGCAGCTCTTGAGTAAGGCCTTCAGAGGTGAACACCTTCTCCTCCTAAGCAAAAGCTGCACAAGGAAGCCTCCATCTTTCTTCCAGCCACCGTCTAAACACTGCAGCATGGGGATAAGTTCTCCCCTGAGTCTTCTCTCCTCATGGCTGAACAAACTTCAGTTCCTAAAGCTGTAGTCAGGATGGTCGCAGGCACTGGTGGGAGAGGACAGGTTGTGTCTGAAGGGCTGGTCCAGCCTTTCGTTTGCCACGTGCAACCAGTGCAGAGGACCGGTCACAGTGCCCAGCTTGCAGCACCCATGGGTGCCACATTCCTCTGCAGCAGCATCCTGTGGAAAGGTGGAGGACCTTCAGCACCCCCCTTGCTCAGCTCTGTCTGGGTGGGACTAGCTGGGAAGCAGTGTGGAAGTTGGCTGTGCTGGATTCTGGAGGTGGAGGCATCTACGAGACTGGTGCTCTTGTTCACGTGCAGCCACTCACGGTTGGCCCTGGCCACGCTCCTGCACAGGACCATTGCTTATACATTATCAATTCGCATCAAGTCAGAGGGTTCCTTGCCTGTGCAGCATTATTAATTTATAAAATTATTTATAGGGTTATTAAAAATACAACTTTCCCAGCTTGCTTCTAGCTTTTTCCTCGGCTTGGTTAATTTTTAAGTAAGAAGTTCGGTTGGTTTCAGTGTTCTTCTGGTGAGTGCTCACCTCAGAATACAGCAAAAGGTGAAATGCTTCAGGAGTTTGCTTCAGTTTTTCTCAGAAATTGTCAGACGAGAACTTCATGGAAACAGTTTATTATGAAAAGCTGAAAGTCAGCTTTACAAAAATAAAGTTTAATGGGCTCAAGGCCAGCCTTTTGACATTTTCTGCCTAATTCCTAGCTCTGTGCCATGGCCTTTATTCAAGTCCCTTGACAAAAGCATTCTAAATAATTCTAGTACGACTGCCAATAGCTATTATTTTATCAACTGGCGGGGACGTTACTTAACAGGGAGAGGAAAATGAAAACCAGGATTCTCTTTTATCTTTTAGGGAAGAAGGTCATGTTTTGAAAAAGTTTAATTTGTGCCTGCTATGGAGCATTTTCTCTTAAAAGCCAACATTGCTGCGACGCTCCCTTGCTCTGAAGAGCAGCTTCACTTTTACTGGAGAGCATTAAAAAACTGATATTCTGGATTTGTGCAATTACGCTGCAGCACTGACAAGCCGTACTTTTTATAGGTAACCTTATCTGGTGGTGAAGTTCTGCCGTGTTTTATTTCAGCACACCTGCAAGCCTGGGAGAATAAGCAGCAAATTTCCATCACTTGTAGGCTGATGTGCTGAGAAGACACAGCTCAGAACTGATTCAGGTCTAATTGGTTGTTCTATCTCTGCATGAAAAAATCCTTTTGTTCTGATTTGCTTTGGTTTTTTGTTGTTTGGTTTTTATTTCTCCTCTTCTAAAACCTTTAGTCAATTACTGTGTTTCATTGGGAAAAAATAAGGAAGTTGTTGCCTTAATGTGTAAAGACCAATCTCAGGGCTGGGTGTTTTCCTGGGGAACCAGTGAGTAGGCAGAGAGGACAATTCCCACATTTCTAAATCAGCAAGTGCTCCGGGAGGTGTGGGCTCTTGGCTTGGTTCCCACTGCTCTTCATCAGAGGACAACCCACCATTATTCCCAGGTCCTGTTATTCCCATTACCCCTCCAGTGCTGGGAGATGCTGAAGGTGAAGGGGCTGGAGGGGGGTTTGTCACCTCCTCAGCCCCACCTCACCCAGTGCATACAGGTCTTCTCCTGTACGTCCAGGCTGTGGGCTGTGCAGAAGGCTGATCAGTGCTGTTGGTCTCCCAGTGATCCCTTGTACATGTGAACATCTCCCACCAGAAGACAAAGTCACACTATTGTGCATGCAGGACTAAGGGGACAATTGCACTTAGCTTGGGCACAATGGATTACACCTTGAAACAAAAATCCCTTTAAAATCTTGACATCTGTTAAGTGGGTGTTGATTGAGATGAGACCTTGAATCCTCGGTTGAGTATTGGGCCCCTCACTCCAAGAAGGACCTTGAGGGGCTGGAGCGTGTCCAGAGAAGGGCAAAAAAGCTGGGGAAGGGTCTAGAGCAGGAGTGTGGTGAGGAGCAGCTGAGGGACCTGGGGGTGTTGAGCCTGGAGCAAAGGAGGCTCAGGGGAGACCTTCTGGCTCTCCACAACTCCCTGAAAGGAGGTAAGAGCCAGGTGGAGTCGGGCTCTTCTCCTCCTGAGCAGGTGACAGGACAAGGGGAAATGGCCTGGAGTTGTGCCAGGGAAGGTTTGGGTTGAACACTAGAAACAGCTCCTTCACGGCAAGGGTTGTGAAGGGCTGTTTGAGGCTGCCCAGGGCAGTGGTGGAGTCCCCATCCCTGGAGGGGTTTCCAAGCCGTGGAGATGTGGTGCTGAGGGATGTGGTTTAGTGGTGCCCTGGCAGTGCTGGGTTAAGGTTTGGACCTGACGATCTTAAAACTCTTCTAACCAAAATGATTCCACAGTTGTGTACAGCAGGCTGTCTGTACAGTAGAAACACAGACGCAGGCAGGAGCCATCAGCCTCATCCTGGGAAGGCTGGGAGAGGCACAGAGAGGTGCCTGCCTTGGCCCGCACCAGCTCCATGGGTATCACACAGCCGGTGCCGCTCCAGCACGGCTGCAACCTCCTGGATAATCTTCATCTTTCAGGCGCCTGGGCTTGAGGTGCATTTTGGGGTAGTCTCTTGAACTAACCAGAGGAACTGTGCACTGCTGGGACAACTACTGGCCATGGTGGAGTGACCTGAATGGGAAAATTCACAACTGAGATTTACTAATAGTTAATATTTAAACTTTTTTGGGGAAAAAAAAGAGTTTCTGCTCTTTTTATGTCTTAGATCAAAGCTCACTCGTTTTAACTACTCCCTTGATATTGCATTTTGTCCTTTTGGCTTCAGAAGCACATTACAGGCACAATTCCTGCTCTGCTTTTGAACTTCACCCCATGAATCTCATGATCACCTGTAGAAACTTGCCATGAGACTAACCCCACCATTTTCTTCAGGACAATACCCAGCATGGGAACAAAGTGCTTCTGTTGCTGGGTGCCTGCAGGAAGCTGCATGAGGAGCTGCGTCAAAACTTCTGTAATCTAACAGCGTGCGAGTTAAAAATGAAAGGAAGGGGAACTAGCACCCATTTTGTGTCTTCTCTGTAGCCTGTGCTACTAGTCTAGTCTCAGGACACTGTTCTGGGCCAAGCAGGGCCCTTGTCTGATGTTGGGTGGTGGTGACCTGGCAGAGTATGGCTAGCTTGGCAAAGACTGAAATTCTGGAGAGGAGACACTGTCGGGCAAAACACATCGCTCCAGTGGTGCTGGTGCTCAGAGCAGGGGTTGGGACAGCCCTGCTCCTCTCTCACCAGCTGCAGCCTTTTCTTAGAATCATTCAGGTTGGAAAAGACCTTTAAGATCATTGGGTCCAATCGTTAACTCAGCAGTGGCAAATCCACCACTGAACCAAGATGTGAGTTAGAGAGGCAGACCCTCAGACTGGAGTCCATGCACTGCTCTCAGAGGGGCTGCAACCACCAAATCCTCCTACTTGGCACAGCCCCAGACCAGAGGGGTCATCATCGAGGGGCTTGGTGCTGCAGCAAAACTACACAAGAATATATGTCCTCTTAGACTATGATCTCTGAACTGCAACGTCCTAGACTAGAGAGAAGGAAGAAACTGAAGACACTGAGGGTGGTGAGAGCCTGGCCCAGGTTGCCCAGAGAGCTGGTGGTTGTCCCACCCCTGGAACCATTGTAGGTGAGCTTGGCCGGGGCTCTGAGCAACCTGCTCTAGTTGCAGATGTCCCTGCTCCCTGCAGGGGGGTTGGCCTAGATGACCTTGAAAGGTCCCTTCCCACTCAAACCCGTCTGGGATTCTGTGATTTTCTTCCACCGGTGCCTTTTCTACTGCTCAAGTTGGTGAAGATTTCTTTCCTGACATCAGATCTCTCACTTAATCATGTGATATATTTGCCAGTGCATCATTAACTGTGGATTTGTATATCCGTAAATTAAATTTAGCCACTCGGCCTGAGTTATCTCCTTCCTGATTACCCATTTGTATGAAACAATAGCCATTAATCTCTCTCCCTTTTTGCCGGCGCTGCTTTCAGAGTCTTCCACAGAGGGTCTGGAAGAAGAGCGCAGACGCTGTCAGTCCTCTGCAGAAGGCTTTCAGCATGCCCTTCTCCTGCTTTGTACTTAACCTCTGCTGATTAAAAAGCCCCTACTCCACAGTTAATTTCTCCTTTGCTCTTGCCTGCGCCTTCTGATTTCATGTGAGTTGGCTGAAAAACGCGGTGCTAGAAGTGGCTCTTTTCTATGAACCGATGCAAACGACGGTGAGTCCCGGTGTGAGAATATAAACCTGTCAGCGGGGAGAGGGAGCAGGGCACGGCCGGGAGCGGGGATGTTGCTGAACAGGGAGAGCAGACAGGAAAGGCTGCTACCCAGACGGGGGCTGTGGGAAGCAGGCTTTCTTTTCCCAGCTCTGCTCGCTGCTAGTGGGGAAAAATAACTCTGCAAATTAAGGAAGCATAAACCAGAGTGGCGAGGCTGCCTGCTCTGCCGCCGGCTGGGACGGGGAGGCAGCCGGGTTAGGGATGCGGGTGAGTCCCGAGATGTCGGGCACTGCCTGGGATATCTAGCGAATTGTGTCTGGGGTGGATAAACCTCCCAGGGGTCCTCTTTGACCACCCCGAGCTCAGGAGCAGCCCTGGGCAGCTGTCTGTGGGAGTGTGAGTGCTGAGAGGAGCAGTAAGGGCACACAGAATCACGGAACGGGCTGGGTTGGAAGGGACCTTAAAGATCATCTAGTTCTGTCCCCCCTGTCATGGCAGGGACACCTCCCACTAGACCAGGTTGCCCAAAGCCCCGTCCAACCTGGCCTTGAACACCTCTAGGGATGGAGCATCCACAGCTTCCCTGGAAGTCTCGGGAAGAGCTGGGGTTTGACGCACTCTCTGTCATCTGCTGCAGCCCAGCGTGTGCAGGATGTCCACGGTCCCTCCTTGCTCCACTAATTACAATTTTCCAGCCAGCAGGTATTTTGGTGCTAATACAGCTGGTAAAGCCCTGATGTCCTCAGTCCAGAGATCATTTTGTCCAACACAATTTTTCTCCTGGCATTGACGGTTTCTCTGTGGTGGTTCCTGAGCTCTGCTCTTGCTAAATTCACTGGTGGGTTAAAGAAGTGACAATCACCCAGGGACAGCCCAGCCCAGCTGACACCACCTGCCGCCTCTGATCAGATCCCACATACTCAGGTTTCCTGAAAAAAGAGCTGGCTGGGGTCTGACAATGTGGGGTCACCGTTAGATCCCTTTGGGGATGCTGCAGGTTCCTAGTCAAGGGTACATGTGAGAGTCATCAGAAAGTGTCAAAAGAAGGTATAACACTGTCCAGTGGAGGTGAAATGGGACTAGAATACCTGGGTACGCGCCGGGGTGAGAGCAGCGCGGGTTTAATTGCTGTGCTCTGCAGCCACAGTCCCCTTAAAATGAAATATTAAGGTGCCGAGATTGGAGTCGGTGCCAGATCCCCTGCAAAGAGAGAAACTCGGGCTTGACCTGAGTGTCACCTCACACAACTTGCTGGCATCACTCTGATGTGGTGGTTGCTGCAGTAAGGCCACGACAAAGCTGAAGTGTCCTCCTGGGCACTCAGCCCCACCTGTAATGGGCAGACACCCGCAGCACAATGTGAACAGCAGCCTCGAGCCCCGAGCTGGGTGCGAGCTCTGGGAGTGAGTTTGCTGCCTCGGCTCTGAGGTCCTTCCTGGAGAAAGAGGTGGATGCACAGTCTAAAGGATGCTTTTGCTGGTAGCTGCTTTGCTGTCTCCTGATGGACAGAGGCTCAGTGTCAGGCTATGGACTTGTCAAGAGAGCACCTTTCTTGGAGCTAAGTGCACGGATAAGAGACCCTTCCGTCCACTTCCCATGCTCCAAAGTCAAGCTTCAGTGCTGGCCCCTGGTCGGAGCAGCGAGTGCTGGGGCACGGTGTGCTGCTCCATCACCAGGCTCTGCTGCCAGCCCCAGACCCTGCTCCTCCTGCACCGTCCCTGCCGCCCTCCAGCCTGGCCCCTCGCCCTGGAGAGGGCCTGGGCACCTCTGCTCTGGGTGTTGTGCGTACAGGGTTGATGCGCTGCCGGCTCACAAGGGTCGGGGATGGAAAACTACCAGGTGAGCAAAGCCCAGAGCAGCATTAGTGGTGGTGCAGGCTCCAGGCATCCTCCACTTCCAAAGCCGAGCACGGGGGCTGTGGTTTGCCCAGGTATTGGACTCAGACCAGGGGATAAACATGTGATATCCAATGTCCTGTGACAGGCAGGGGCAGGTAGAAAGGATTTAATGGTCCTGTCTAGGCTTAAACTCTATAAATCTAAGAAGTGGTAGCGAACAGCTGCCCTGGGTAGGAGCTGGTAATTTAAAGCTCAGTTATATATTGTCAGCTATAATTCCCAGTGGAGACGTCTGAACCTTGCTGGTTGCCCCCGCTGTGCATGAGGAGATAACAGAGCTTTTAGCCAGAGCTGATTCAATCCAGCCAGGTCCGTACTGCAGCAGATTTGAGGCTGGGAGAGAAAACCCTAGCTCAGGCCAAGCGCCACATATTAAAATGAGGGAAACTTTCCAAGTGCTGGAATGTTCTGACAGAGATCCCAAATATCTGAGCGTTGGGGTTAGTCCCTGGGGGGTCACCGCGGGCAGTACCCTGGAGACGTTCTGCATCATTGGGTGCATCCTGTAGCCCCAGAGCACTAGGCTGAGCTGTGGCTCCATCCCATCACAAGTTTGTGCACACCTTACCCTGGTGCACACGCAGGAGAGGGTGGTGAAGGGTCACCCTGAACGCCAAGCCCAGACCTCACCTGGGCAGAAGCAGCAGTAAGCACCCAGAAGTATGAAATAAAACGAAATAAAATCTTCCTGCTGAGCCCAGCAATTTTCCAAGGAAGAAATAATGCTGTGGTAAAATCTGTCTTCCCATAAAAACCTCTTGCATGTGGGAAAAGCAGATTTTGCTGTCAAAGAAGCATTTAAGTAGGCACTTTTCAACTAGATCTGCTTTTAATCTTGCAAGATGTTAATATTGCTGTTCTCGGTCTGATAAAACCTTTCTGCTACTAAAAAAACTCCCCAGATCTTTCGCAGACATCATGTTGTCAATCTCCCTGTCGTACAGGCTAGAAAAGCTGTTTTTATCAATAGTTATGATGAGGTGGATAAACTTCTGGGGACAAAAGAGGAAGATAGAATTAGGGTGGGGTTTAATTATTTTTGAGATCTGAATTTTGGAACCATTTCCATTGCAACAAATAACGGGGTTGTTCCAAACCCCTGGAGTTTCACTGACGGCTGCAGATTGTTTGGGATTTTGCACGTGGGGCAAAGGAACCTGAGAACCGTTGCCAAAGCAGTAACAGAGCTGGCAGTGAAACCTCCCTCCCCTGTCTCCCAGGCAGCCAGAGGCGTTACCACCTGGCATTGATTTAATTTCAAAGGTGTTAATTGTTGGTGGGGAGGGGTGGGGGTGAGGATCACTTAGATATGGAGCCAGAGCACGCAGACTTGGAGCTGGGTCCAAACTTGAGAGTAACTGGGCAACCCAACTGTGCTGCAGCTGTACCCCAGCAAGAGTCCTCGGCTGGTGGGTGCTCATCAACCAGGTATTCCTTCCTCTAAAGAAGCGCTTTGCTTTGCTACTGAACTCCTTGCTGTTGCTGTAAAGTACGCGGCACTGCTGGATGGGGGTTCTTTGGAAAGTTTTCTCTACAGGTTGTTTTTTCACATGTGCTGTTTCATTGCTAACTGGCTTTGGAAAGCTCGGCAGATAGTTATGGAACATATGTGCCTTCCGCTTCCTCTTCCCTGCCATGAATTTCATTTCCAGGCTATAAGTGTATTTTTCTCCTTTTGTTGGTATATTGTAGCACTTCTCGCTCCTAGAGAGAATTAACTAGGAACGCAACGTTAAATGGCAGGGGATTTCAGGCTGGTTATTTGTTCACTTATTTTTGTGCCTGTCATCCCTGCCTGTTTCTCAGCCTTGCCCTACTTGAGTTGTGTCATTAGCTCTTGAACCCAAGGAGCTCTCAAATCTAATCTAAGAAAACAAGGCTGAGTTCTTGCAGATCCTCTGCTCTGTTTGCCCTGCAAAAGGCCTGAGAATCTGTATCTCAGTTTTCTGAAGGTGCTTTTCTTGCTTGTCTGTGGTGGCAGTGAGCTTCCATATGTTTTCAAAAAAAATCTACTTCAGTGCTTCAGACTTTGGGTTCTTACCCAGATTTTTGTAGCATTTAACCTAGATTTACCTTGGTGCATTATTTTCTGTTATTTTTTTGCCTTGCCTAGGGCTGAACCCAGGGAACAGTTTGTTTCACAGACTCACTAAGGTGGGAGGCAGCTTTAGAGGTTACCTCGTCCAGCCCCTGCTCCAGCAGGGCCACCTTGAGCAGGCTGCCCAGGATTGTGCCCACTTGGGTTTGAGTGGAGACAATGAAGCCTCCAACAATGGCGACCCCAAACCCTCTCTATGCATCCTGTGCTTTGGTTTTCTTCCCACAGTTTATGGTGTATGTGGTTCTCTCCTAACTAAACAACACTATTGCATTTGGCCTTTCACTGTAGCCTAAGGTTTTTGTGATTGTGGTTCTCTTCTGGACCACATCCTCTTGGTAAATGTGGTGTCAAGAAAAAAAATCGTGCACCTTAGGGGGCTTACTGTTGGTTGGGCATCCCACTACTGATTGCCTTGTATGTACCAGAATGATGCTGTTGACTCAGTTTGTAACTGTACGTACCCCCAGAGCTTTCTCTGCAAACCTCTACCCAGCTGCTTCCCTGGGCAGGGCAGGATTATTGATTATTGGATTTCATCTTTATTTTCATTTGAATTCTCTAACATGGTAGAACCACCTTGGAGTCTAACCCTGTTTTCCAGCATGTCTGCATCCCTCTCCAGTTAAGAATCACCTGAAAATGTGGTAACCATTCTCTGCCTCTCGTCAGCCAGGACTTTGCTGATGGTGTTGAGTAGCACCAGGCTGCAGGACCCCCTGTGAGACCCCACAGCTCTGTCTTCCCAGCTCTCATGCTGAGCTCTTCTGATCTGCTTTTTGGGGGATGGTAACCCACCCAGCTTTTCTATGGCTTATCTGGAGTATGCTTCTCAGCCTTTCTTACCATGGGAGAGAGCAGTAACAGATTTGTTAACCTCAATTCTGCGAAATCTGTGGTTCCATCCATCTCCAGCCTGTTGCCCTGTCCCATGGCATCCACGGTCAGAGAAAGGAGGACAGTGGGGCTGCCATGAATAATTCCAGACAAAAAAAAAAAATAATAATCCTTGTTACTTATCTCCTTGGGAGCTTCTGGGGACTTGCAAATGTGAAGTTTGATTGTTTGTTCCCAGGAACAGAAACTGCACAAGGAGCGATGCAGAGGAAGTGGAAGATAAGGAATGTTTTGCCCTTTTGAAGTCTTTCAGTCTCATTCTTCCTCCAAAATTTCTGAGATAGCAGCAGGCAGCTCTGAGATGACTCTGGTTCTTTGAGAACTTCAGGAAAATTTCAGCAGGCTCAGCTCATCTGAAAACATTTAACTTTTCTATCCTATTCCCCGTGCAGCCTGAGCTATTAGCCTCGTGTCAATGGTGCTAATCTCATTACATGCCTGATTGCAATTGTCCTTTTACTGAAGAGTGAAGCAAAACAGTAACAGAAAATTATTAAACAGTGAGGCTTTGCAGTATCACTTGCCATAAACTTTTGTCCCTGGTTATTTGTCACCTTTCTGCTCACTCTCTTGCTGCCACAGGTCCATTCTCAGAATGCTTCCTGGATGCTCCCACTGTCCTGGCTGGTTTTATATCCCAGTGCTCTCCTGATGCTCATGTTTTGGTTTTTTTCATTATTATTATTTAAAAAAAATTTTTTTTTATTATTATTTCAGTGCTTGCCCTTAGTACCAGTTGAACCACTTTCTGCTTTTCTGTTTCCACCTTGTGCCCGTGAATGACTTGTGATGCTGAGGGCCATGGGTTAGTGGTGCCCTGGCAGTGCTGGGTTAACTGTTGGACTCAATGGTCTTAAAGGTCTCTTCCAACCAAAATGATTCTGTGATTTGGGCAGGTGGGACTCTGCCCTTCCTTCATACTGGAGGAGCTTTTGATTATGCCACCAGTATCAAGAAACTGCCATCTCTTGATTGCATTCTCCTCTGGCTCTCTGAGATCGCTTGTGTGCATCCCAAGATTACTCTGTTCATCATCACTTTCCAGCAGGCTGCCTTTCCATCTTCCTTCTCCTGCCTTTTCTCCTGTGGACAGCAGCCATCTCCAGCAGAGTTTGAGCTCTGCTTGCCTTCAGGCGATCCAGCCACTCCTCTGGCACCACCATACCAGGGCTTTTGCAGCAACATGAGGAGTTGCTCCTCCTTGTGTTGTCAGGTATGTGTGTGATGTTTTCCTGGGGCGAGGCTGGACTCTGTGCAGCCGGGCTTAGCGAGTGTGAACGGTGTGTTAGGGTTAACAAAGAGGCTTCAGCCTATGGCAGCAGCAAACACCCACCTCTGGTACCCAGTCAGCAGCACTGTTACTGCTTCTGAAACATGGCCTGGGAGCCACAGCTTGTGGCTTCCCTAAGAAATGTGCTCAACCAGGAGCATTTTCCTTGTTTAGGAGTTTATTGCAACATGTAGTAACGAAGCAGGTAACAAGACCCAGGGTTTTCTCCCTTCATCTACCCCAGGCTTTTCCCAGGTCTGGGAAGCTGCAGTGGAGCCTGGCAGCCCCAGTGAAAAACCCAGCACCTGCATCAAGGGTGGCTTAACTTCACCTCTTCAGCTAATACCAGTCCTCGTTTCAAGCTCGAAGCATCTCTGATGGGCAAACACTGCATAGCCTAGGACAAGTCAACAGTAAGTAGGACTAGGATGCACCAACCCCACACCGGGTGGGTGCTGCTGCCCCAAAAGGTTTTAAATGCCTTGTTTAAGGACCTGGCACCCCAAGCTCAGAGCTTCCCCTTCCCATTCCAGACCTGCACACTGTCATCAGCACTTGGTATTAACACTCCAGGCACCTGCATCCAAAGGGTTATGAGGTTTAGTTTAATTATTCCCGCTGGCAATCTTACCTGTATTAAGAAAAAAAACTTGATTACTTCGCTAATAGTGTAGCCCTTTTCATGAGGCTTTCGGTGTCCATCAACCATTCTGAGGTCTCATATCTAGCATCGATGCAGGGACTGCGAGTGAGGGGTAAGAGGTGTTTAGGGTTTATTAAAGAGGAAAAAAAAAACCCAGTTATCAAAAAAGCATTAAACCACATTTCCTATCGCAGGTTTCAGAAAATAGTCATTAGGAAAAGAAAATATTTGCATCTCACAGTAAAGTAACAGTAAATGTCACCGTTTCTAAATAGCATGTGTTGTACCTCACTGGAGTTAGTGCGCTTTGCCTGGAAAACAAACAGGCACCTCTCCAGTCTTCAGCACAACCCAGCGAGAGGAGAAGTGTTAACATTTATTACTTGATAGTAAGCATCATTAGCGTGACCTTTTTGAGACATTTTCAAGGAAAAATGCATGTAATTCAGAATCTGGAAGTCCTTTCTCTCAGAAATGTCCAAGCTCGCAGCTCTATTCACAGCATCCCTGTAGCTCCCACGGCTTCAGCTGGCAGAGGAGCAGCCCTGTGCTCTGATCGCTCCGTGTTTCTGGGTATCTTCATCAGTGCTCCAGAGGCTGCAAGGGCCTGGGCAGGTGGGTCTGGAAAACAATCAGTGGGGCTTGCAAGTTTTGGTTCATTTATTTTATTTTGTTTCCCCCTCATTTCCTATGAATATTACACATCAGTGAAGAGCATGAGAGAGTGTCAGAAACCCTTAGGGATGTCAGTGCATCCTATGAAGAAGTGACAGCTTAATTTCTGGTTTTGAATCAGATGCAATGTGAGGAGAGGCAGGAAAGCAGGGTGAAATGAAGGAGAGGGTGTAGCTGGGAGAACATCTTGCTCTCTACAACTTTGTGAAGGGAGGTGTGGGAGATGGGGGTCAGGCTCTTCTCCCAAGGAACAAGTGACAGGACAAGAGGAAACAGCCTCAAGTTGCTCCAGGGGAGGTTGAGGTTGAACACGAGGCGCAATTTCTTCCTGGCAAGGGTTGTGAAGGTCTGTCCCAGGCTGGGCAGGGCAGTGGTGGAGTCCCCATCCCTGGAGAGGTTTCCAAGCTGTGGAGATGTGGTGCTGAGGTGCCCTGGCAGTGCTGGGTTAATGGTTGGCCTTGATGATCGATTGTAAAGGTCTGAGCCTGCTGTGAGTCTGTCCCAGTCCCGGTGAGCACTTCCCAGCTGAGCCTCGTGTTGCTGGCACAGCCCCTGCCCACCCGCCTGCCCTGCTCTTTGTCAGGCTCCTTCAAAGGGAACAGCATCTTTGCAAATCGAGCCACAAATAAGCATTTAAATTACTGCTGTAGTATTTTTCTGCACATCAAAACCCATCAAAAGATCAACCAGTTGCATCCGAACAGAGAAACCGAGCTGTGCTGTTTTCAGTCCCTCCAGCTGTCTGTTCGTGGGCAGCTCCCATGAAAAGCCTCTTGCGTGTGTGATGGATCTCAGTAGGGTTGTTAATCGCTGTCAACAGCTCGTATCATGCAGAAACACCGTGCTCTTGGATGCACCGTGTAATTCCAGACTGCACGTATTGCCCCCCTGCTGCTCATGCCTATATTTATAACAACTCTAATTTTTGTTAGATTCAAAGAGCTTTTTGATCATATTTTTGCTTTAACTGCGTGACACAGTCAAATTGCAATGGCAGAAATCTGTTGTAGCGTTCAGTGATTGTCTCCTGTGAAACAACCCAGTTATTGCACAGGGGCACATTTTAACATGTATGAAATTGGGCATTTCTCATAGCCCTGCGAAGACTCGTTTTTGGCAGGTAACCTCTGGTGAGTGCTTTTGCTCAAGTAGTAAAGACTTGCAGTAAAATCTTTTAAAAGTATCAGGTTTTGACAGCTAAGTTTGCTGGTGATCCTGCATCACAACAAGGACAACAGTATATGTGACGCCTTCTGATAATCCTTTATATAGGGAAATACCAAAACGAGATCATGATCTTCTATTTCTGTAAGGAAATGAGTGAAAGGGCAATAGTTCATTAGACAAAAGTCAGTCCGGGTGGACCCACATTAAGGTAATTTTGTACAAATTCCTCAGAAAAACTCGGTTAAGTTTTGATTAAGTTGATATGTTTCAGGTGAAACAGACAGGATCACAGAATGGTTTGGGTTGGAAGGGACCTTAAAGATCATTTTGTTCCAAAGCCCTGCCATGGGCTAGGACACCTCCCACTAGGCCAGGCTGCTCAAAGCTCTGTCCAACCTGACCTTGAACACTTCCCTACCAGATCCTTGGAAGTGTGATTATCATGGATAAATAAGCAGTAATTTCATAAGAGTGTATCATAAAAGAAAGCAAGATTTTAGTGGTGAAGGTGATGAAGGTACTTTTGATGGAAGGGCAAGTGGACATGGTTTAGTGGTGCCCTGGCAGTGCCGGGTTAATGGTTGGACCCAATGATCTTAAAGGTCTGTTCTAACCGAAATGGTTCTGTGATTCTACGAAATAAGACAGAAATCACCCTGCCTGCCCCTGGCGAGGGCATCTCCAGCCCTCCTGCTATGTCCATGAGATGAGCTCAGCACCTTCCTGTCCTCAGCGCTGCCTGTGACAGCACCAGACCAATTCCTCTGGGTTTCTGTGCTATTACAGGATAAGAATTTAATCTTCCCTCCCTTCAGGAAACCTCCTTTCCACATGTTTTATACACAGAAGCTCTTTCTTCTGAGGCCAGAACTGAGAATTAGATTTACTTTTTCTAGTAAGGTGTGTGTGGCAATGGATGGGCTCACACCGAGATGTCTCAGGCCTTGGAGCAAAAGCTTACAAGGAGAAAATATCAGTGTGTCTTTGCTAAACCAGAAGTGGAAGAGCTTGCTGCCAGCAGGTCTTGGGGTAGCCTCAGAAAGTTAAACTTACATGGTGCTTGATGTTGCAGATGTCCTGCTGAAACCAGCTCCTTAGGAAAAGGAAGGTGAAGTATGAAGTTTGCAAAGCCAGCTGAGGGGCTGGCATAGGCAAAATCGTTCAACCATCAGAAATTCTCTATGGAGAAGTGACTGGCAAGTTATATATGACATCTTATTTTTCATTTCAGATTGCATTTTATGATCAGAGTGAACAGCTACACTTTAGCTTGATAACCAGAATAATGACTCCAGAGCATCAAGGCTGTGCTGATGTCAGCGCCGCACTCGGCGCAGTTTCCCATTTTGCTGTGATTGCAAGGGATTGGGAGAGGAAAATGTGGAGTCACGAAGAGAAGGTGACATCAGGAACGCTGTGTTTTAGGGGGCCCGGATTACCTTCTAGGACAGAGATGAGATTGATGAGAAACACGAAAATTAAGGTGATTAAAACATCTTCTATGGTGGCCAAACGAACCAGAAAAAGAGCGATGTTAATGCTGGCGTTTAGGGGGATTCATTCTGGCCATACTATGAAATTCAGGGTACATAAGCCTCCCTCCCAGCAGTTACTCTCTGCACTCTCCCCTGGCGCGTTCTGTATCTGGGGACAAGAGCTGCTGTGTGCCCCATCCCAGCTGTCCTGGGGACTGCCACTGGACAGCCCTGAGCTGGGGCAGGTGAGGCAGCAATAGGTGCTTTATCTGGGCACGGCCCTCCACTGCAGTGGGTTTTCTTCATTGCTTTGAAGTATTTTGAATTCTGTACCTCAATGAAATCCACCTGGTAAAAATGTAGGTTCTGGCTCTTGGTAGCATTGAAGATAAAGGCAAATAACGATGCTTCTTTCATCTTTGTCTTCTGCAAAAGTAATGTGCATCCACTGGTGATGTTAATATTAATATTTCTGTGCTTTCCTCTGATGGAAAGATGTTTCACTAAGTATAAGCCCTTGGCAAAAATAGTTGGAATAAGTAAAAAGAAAAAAAAAATTCTGGCTCTTAATTCTTCTTCTGCATTCCTCATTCAGATATGGTTGGTAGACCCTGAAATTTCTCGTATTTCAGGTTTTTATAGTTGACCTTCTCCTCAAATTTATATTCCCCCACAAGTCATCTCTCTTTATCCAAAACGGCAGTCACTGCCCTTTGGGTTGACAATTCCGTCAGAACTCATCATCAGCCTGCAGCAGAAACTCCCCAGCACTGCAAGACCTTCTGTCCTCCTCCACCACAAAGAGTGAGACCTGTCTTTATAGGCAGCTGATGTAAAACTTCCCCAGTCTTCTGTGAGAGTCATGTTGAACACCAGGGCTTGGAGGAGGCCAGCTCCTGAGGTGGTGGTGACTCCAGGGCAGTTCCCTTCCCCCTGCCAGGGCTTGGACCTTTGTGTCTGTAGTGGGTCTGGCTGTCTGCTTCAGCTGGGGCTGCAGGATCATGGGGGTCCACCTCACCCTGCAATGACTTCTAGCTCCTCTGTTATTAGCCTTTTATCTTCCCTGGAGTGCCACTATGTCTCCATTTCATACTTTGTATTTCTCTCTCCAGGACTGGAACTACCTCATCTTTGTCTACAGTGTACAAACCCTTGATATAAGATGCAGGGTCCTCTCACCACCTTCTGCTGAGGAAGATATCTGCAAAGCTCTCTGACTCTTCTCCCCTTGCCTTTTTGTTCTGAGGAATATGGTTGTATGAGACTGTGCTTCAAGAACTTCAATGCAAAATCTAAACCCACGCGTGTGACATCAATGGTACAACATATGCTAGAAAAAATTGGAGTCATGTCCTTTGAAATGGCATCTTGGCACATCTTGGCTAACCCTTGGACTTGATCTTAAAGGTCTTTTCCAACATGAATGATTCTCTGGCATTAATACCTCAGACTATGAGTAGTTAATGTCAAGCTTTTCTTGCTGGAAGAAAATCTTGCCTTTCTCCTTTACAGATGCCTCTCACCGATGAGTTATCTGCCCTGTGGTTAATTTGCCTGCTATTCTTTCTGTTTGTCAGACTGAAGAATTCTAAGATTTCAGATATTTGATCCAACACTTGACAGTGGACTTTCAACTAGAATATCTCGCTCCACTTTTTTTCTTGGGTAGGTCATGTCTGCCGTGTTAGAACATCATTTCTATAAACGAAACTAATGGTTCTACATCTAACTTCCCTTAATCTTCTTCCTTTTGAATAGTTCAGGTACATACTGATGTACTAAAGCCAGGTACATGTATAAATAATGCATGTAAGAGTCAGTGATGCCCTCAAGTTTGGGGCTTTTTTAACTTCCTTTGTTAAAATCAAGTGGAAACAACATATTTTATTATTACATTATTTGCATCTGATTAGTTCCCACAAATGATGATGTCGAGAGCAGTCAGCGAGCAGGGACACGAATCCTTCCAGCCATCAAAACAAAGAGCAGCTGTTATGAGCCCATCACAACCTGAATACAATTTAACAATGGCACCTAAATCTGTACTTGTCAGGCGTCCTGACACCGGGATCTGGGGAAATAACGAGCGGCTGAGTGCTCCTTGTTCTCCCCTCTAATTGCAGCCAGTGAGCACAGCCTGAAACACGCTGACCTTTCCCAAAGCCTCTGGGGCCACTCCACTCTGAGTGACTGAGCCTTTCCCTTCCCATGCTCGCTTCACTCCCTCTGCTTCATTAGGTGCCCAAGAGACAGGCTCATAAAAGCTGAGGTTTAGATCCATCACTATGCAACAGCACAGAAACCCCAAAGTAATCAGCTGGCCATTCAGAATTCCTCCCAGCAGATCCCCCTCTGCCCTAGGAAGGGCATGTGCTCTCCAGGTAACCGCACTGAGGTTGGACGCTTGTTCACAAGGCTATGGACAAAGCTCTGTGCCTAGTGTCTTGGTCATTTCTCTGCTCCTGCCCCACCTTCTCAAGTGGATGATTGGCTGTGGGTAACCATTAAGTATAGTGAGAAACCATGAAGTTATGTGAGACCAGCACTTACCTTGAGACACCAATTAATCACAGAATTATTGAATCATAGAGAAATAGAATGGTTTGGGTTGGAAAAGACCTTCAAAGCTCATCTAGTGCAACCCCCCTGCGGGGAGCAGGGACATCTGCAACTAGAGCAGGTTGCTCAGAGCCCCGGCCAACCTCACCTGCAATGGTGCCAGGGATGGGGCAGCCACCACCTCTCTGGGCAACCTCAGCCAGGCTCTCACCACCCTCAGCAGCAAAAATTTCTTCCTTCTCTCTAGTCTGAATCTCTCTCTTTTAGTTTAAAACCATCCCCCCCTTGTCCTGTCCCAACAGGCCCTGCTCAAAAGTCTGTCCCCAACTTTCTGACAGGCCCCTTGAAGCACTGAACAGCTGCAATAAGGTCTCCCTGGAGCCTTCTCTTCTCCAGGCTGAATAAGCCCAATTCTCCCAGCCCAGCCTCCCAGCAGAGGGCTTCCAGCCCTCCCATCCTCTGGCCCCACTCCAACAGACACCATTTAGAACTGTTGTATATTTTCTACCGGTTGCACCCATGTAATATTTACAATTGGAAGGTGTTGTCCTCTCGCTCACTGAGAACAGCTCTGCAGACTCCACTGGCACTTGCAAGCTGAAAAAACCCTGATGTCACATTTTGTTTGGAGTCGACCTGAAACCTAATTCCTCCAGGTGCAGCGTTTTCCTTTGTGTTGCTCTGTCACCTAGTGAAGAATTGAGTCAAAATCTGAACTATTTTTTTAATATACACCTGACACAGGTCCCGTGGGAGAGCAAAGGATGTCTGTGTGCTTATTCCCGTGCCCTTCCATGTCCAGACAGTCCTTGAGTTGAGCTTTCCACTATTCGATGTAACTCTTGTGGTTTGGTCCATACTCCCCGTACCTATCCCATCAATGTTCATGCTGTTGTTATTCACGAAGTGGTTTGCACGTATATGGCAGAGGCTGGGGGGAGTTTCACCGTTTCTGGTATACGTCGTGTGGGACATACCCTTCCACTGCATAAAGCAAAAATAAAGGTCACAGAAAGATGGTGGTGTATCTGCAAATGCAATTTATGAATCCCCTTATTTTGAGATGTATATTCGTATCCTTTTAAACATAATATGGGGGTAATGGTTTGGAAGAATCTGCTGATCTCGGATCTCCCCTAAGAACAACTATTTATTGAAAATGAAAAGAAAAGCTTGTGTTTGACACACTTGCAGCTGTGTGGAATTTAATTAAAATGGCAAAGCACACCAGCAGGAGAACTATGGCTGCATTACTTCTCAGGACTCTGTTATTAAAAATAAGAAGTGAAGTTATTAGTATTAGATTTATTTAGTATTAAACTTGCTGTTCAAAAAACTGGTCCGAGAGCCTATAAAGGCAGGCAGTCACTAATAGGCAATTTTAAGACAACTGGGTAACTGAAGTGTGAAAGGCTGAAATGCCCAAAAGGTCAGATGCCTCAGATTTGATTTTCTATCCAGTAAAAGTCTTAATGGCTAGTTTAATTAAATGACATATTATAGCACATCGGTTCAATGCATCCAAGGAAGTTAGAAATTGTGATTTTCCTAGATAAATCATTTGAAAATAAGTTGAATTGTTAAAATAATCATTGACTACTTCAAAAGGTTTCCACTGGTGCTGTCACACTTCAGTAGAATTTAAATATGAGCTGAAACCTCATTGAGCTACGAGCACTTAATTGGAATATATTTTTGTAAGTTTGCTTTTTCCTCTCTGGTAACTAGACCATGATGGATATAAACAAGCTTTGGAATTGAAGTTGGTCACAGGATTAATTGCTAGTGATTTATTCAGCACATTGCAGCCTCTGCTCCTCGCTGTTCAGTGGTGGACATCACCATGTCCCCGTTATATCCCCTTTGGCTTGTGGGTTGCCTCCAGAGCATCTGTGCTTGCTCCACATTCCTGCTCCACCCTGCCATGGTGTCCTAGCACTGGTGAAGCTTCTCTCAGTCTTGCTCCCCACGCTGCTGGTGGCTGCTGGGAGGCAGTGGGCTCATATTGCTCCCTGTACTCACCCAGGTGAAGGCAGGGATAGTTTGAGGGTGTGACATAGCTTTTGGAAAGGGTAGTTGAACCAGTCTTTGCTCTAGATGCTACTCCCAGTGGTAGTGGTCCTCTGTAACAGGGCAGGGGGCCTATTCTAAATAAACTGGACTGGAATAGAATGGAGGAATAGACTATTTCAATTGGAAGGGACCTACAACGGTCATCGACTCCAACTCCCTGACCACTTCAGGGCTGACAAAGTTTAAAACATATTGTTAAGGGCCTTGTCCAAATGCTACTTAGACAGTGACAGGGTTGGGTCATCGATCACCTCTCCAGGAAGCCTGTTTCATGGTTTGATTTCTAATGTCCATTCTGAACCTCCCCTGGTGCAGCTTTGGACCATTCCCAAGAACCCTGTCTTGGATCCCAGGGAGAAGAGCTCAGCACCTCCTCTCCCCTGCAGAGAGAAATGAGGTCACCCCTCATCTTCCTTCTCTCCAAACAAGAAAAACCCAAATTCCCACTTCACATAGGACATTCCTTCCAGCCCTTAAGGGTTTGGAAGAGCTTTGTTGCCCTCCTCCTGATGCTTTCCAGTACCTTAAGATTACGATACAGGTTTGTGCTAGTGCAGCACTGGAGCATGTTGCAGTGCTTGTTGGGTTTTCTCAGCCTTTCTATGAGAAAATATTCTGCTTATTGTGCAGGTAGACAATTTCACCATGATAAGGCTAAGGTTCTTGGAGACACTAAGGCTGCTGATTTTAAGGTGATTTCAGCTAGGATTAGACACCAAAGATGTTCTAAAGAACTAGGCCTAAGTGATTGCCCCAGGTCTGACAAGGAGCCCATGCAGGATCTTGTGTCACATTTCCTCCATTTCTTCTCCTCAGTACAGAAAAAGGGATTTTGTATCACTGCAGAGGTGTGGTCCATGTATAAATAATAATTAGGAGTTGTTCAGTTTCTCCACCAAAAGGTTGTAAAGGGCTGCACAGGGCAGTGGTGGAGTCCCCATCCCTGGAGGGGTTTCCAAGCCCTGGAGATGTGCTGCTGAGGAACATGGGTTAGTGGTGCCCTGGCAGTGCTGGCGCAACAGTTGGACTCGATCTTAAAGGTCTTTTTGAACCAAAGTGATTTTATGGTTCCATTGCCTGGGTAACTGTGTATAGACGTAGCTGGTGGAGAATTTCCAAGAACAGTCTCCATAGGCATATAAATAGCACTTAAATGAGTGTTTTCCTCTTTGTTAATAACACAGCTTTATTTTTAGCTCCTTTTCCCAGTCAGTGGCACAGAACAAGGATAGCGATAGGAGAAGGAAGGAATACGTCCAAAAAGCACTTGCAATCCAGGGGCTGAATGCAGCATAGCCATCAGTACCAGAGACTTCACAGTCTCCCCCAAGAGCTGCGGTGGTGGAACTTCTGCTGCGCGGTGTCATTGTTCTGCATGGAAATCCCAGTCTATTTTTCACTTGAGCAAGCAGGCACAAAGGGGCACCATCTGACATCATTTACTTGGGCTTTCAAAACGTCTTCAGCCGTGTCCCAGCACACGGAGTAGGAATAAATGTCCATTTGAGTGTGGCGAGAGGTTAACAGCAGGGTGTCCAGAGCGTTCCACACGGGGACCGTTGCTGTCTGGTGTGCTAATTAACAATGTGATTACTGATGTGCTACAGTTGCAGATGATAGAGTCATTTAGATCACCCAGCACTGCTCTAAAGGGACCCTAATGAAGCAAGGTGATCAACAAGATGACAGCAAATAAAACTCAATGTTGTGAGGCACAACTTATGTAGGACAGAATAATTTGGACAAGTCATAAGGCTGGAACTAACAGCAGCAGCATAAATCATAAAATATATTGCTTGGAAGGCACCGTTGGAGGTCATCCCAAAGTCCCACCTTGAGTTACCAGATTATCTAGATGAGTTTAGCAGCCTCCAAGGGTGGTGACTGCACCACCTTTGGGTGCCTCTTCCACTGCTGCCTACCCTCACATCTTGTCTTGCCTCCCACATTGCAACCCGTAGCTCCTGATTCAACCAAGAAGGGTTTGGCTTTGCAGCTACCCACCCTTCGAGTGGTGGTAGGCTGCCATTAGATGCACAGGCCCCTCACTGTAGGTGACATGCCCTTGGCCCCTGGCCATCCAGGGAGATTTAGACTAGAGAGAAGGAAGAAATTTTTGGCACTGAGGGTGGTGAGAGCCTGGCGCAGGTTGCCCAGAGAGGTGGTGGCTGCCCCATCCCTGGAACCATTGCAGCTGAGGTTGGCCAGGGCTCTGAGCAACCTGCTGTAGCTGCAGATGTCCCTGCTCCCTGCAGGGGGGTTGCACTAGATGGGCTTTAAAGGTCCCTTCCAAATACAAAATATGCTATGATCCTATGAATAAAGACATGGCTGAGAGGTGGGTTTAGCGCAGGCCCACCCACAAGCTCCACATATGGTTGATGTACCAGCCAGCCCCATCCCACCACTCATGTCCAGCCAGTCCCGCGCCCCAGCTGCAGGACTCAGCTTCCCCACACCTTATCTGCAGCTCCTCCAGCCGTTGCTGAGAGTAACGCCTATGCTGTGGGAGTAAGCAGTGACGTAGACTTAAATTAGTAAAACTGTTTTTTAAATTGCGTAGGAGTTCTGTGGTGGGTTTAAAGGTGATCGCGCAGCAGACACAGCACCCTGAATGTTGATTTTTCCCATATGATAAGTGCTATTTTTGTATTCCTGACTATCAGACGAAAACCTACAATCCAAATTAAGGGCACATATCCAATAAATCCCATGCTTACAAAATAGCTGCATTCTACAGGGCGGATTAATTATGGATGACAATTAGCGTGAGCTGCTAAGAGCTAAAATCCTGAATATTTTAGCGGAAGTCCACCTACAGCACTGGCCCTGGAAATTAGAGCCTACATTCCAGTGCCTGCTTTTATTCCAAAAACCTTGCCCCCATTTGTGAAGGGAAGCAACATCCCATGAGCTTCGTGATAATCCGCACGCTCTCTGCTTTTCTGTGCGCCAGATGAGTCACCCGGCTGTTTTGTATTGCTGTGTGATGCAGACGGATCTCATGATATGATTCTAATGCATGTAAAGCTTAGCAAGGAAACACTATATAAATTTTTAATATAATTTCCTATTCACTGCTCATGTTTTGTAGCGCACAGAGGGAAATCATTTTAACTAGTTTATGCCAAGCGCGCGGAGCTGCTGCTTGATTTGCTTTATCTCCATCATCCAAAACCCAGTGTGATGAGAAAACACTTACTACATAATTGTATGAATATTGCACCACGTACATAGTATGTGAAGATTGGCTGTAGTATATAATTGTCTGTTTTTCTATTTGAATTTTTATTTCATCCTGCTGATTGTCAAATAAGACAAGGTTTTGATAGAAATTAAAAAAATAATTTCACTCTAAACAGGACATTGAGGGGCTGGAGTGTGGCCAGAGAAGGACAACAAAGCTGGGGAAAGGTCTAGAGCAGGAGTGTGGTGAGGAGCAGCTGAGGGAGCTGGGGGTGCTGAGCCTGGAGAAAAGGAGGCTCAGGGGAGACCTTCTGGCTCTGCACAACTCCCTGAAAGGAGGCTGGAGCCAGGTGGGGTCGGGCTCTTCTCCCATGGAACAAGGACAGGACAAGAGAAAATGGCCTCAAGTTGTGCCAGGGGAGGTTGAGGTTGGAGATGAGGAACAATTTCTTCATGGCAAGGGCTGTGAAGGGCTGTTTGAGGCTGGGCAGGGCAGTGGTGGAGTCCCCATCCCTGGAGGGGTTTCCAAGCCGTGGAGATGTGGTGCTGAGGGACATGGGTTAGTGGTGCCCTGGCAGTGCTGGGGTAAGGCTTGGACTCGGTGATCTTAAAGGTCTTTTCCAACCAAAACAATTCTATGATTCTATATTTCTTCATGTGGTTCTTTAAAAGCAGAAGTGAAATACCAGTCTTCTATCTCATCATGTGTGTTTGAAGGTCAAACAAGCTTCCAAAAGGTGATTTCCTCCCCGCCCCACCCCAAAACATACTAGCCCAATGATCACAGTTCACTGAAATCATATTTGATGCTTATTGAAATCATATTTCTTTTCCATATCATTATATTTCAGAATTAACTTGCAAGCCTGAGAATTTTAGGGTGTAGGTAAGCACGGGTTTGCTAGCTGTATCCAGAATTCATATTCTGAGAAGATCTTCCCCTGCCAGCCCCTTTGAGGAGCTCTGCTCTTTCTGTGGGCTGGAGCAGACAGACATCCATCCCCGGGGAGCTTAACCAGCCTCCTGGGAAGATTTAAAAGTGAGGCACTGAACACAGTGTCATAAAGTGCAAAATCATAATGGAAGAAAATACTGGGAGCGTTCCGGAATAAAAGACGAGCCTTTGTGCAGCCCTGTGGAGCAGAGCTGTGAGGAAATTAGGAGCCCAACACTAAGCTGCAGCTGAGTTTGTAAACCTGGAGTGGTAGATGCTGCTAGAAAGGAAAAAAAAGCGATTATGATTATTTTTTTTTTCTATTTCCCTGAGAATTTTGCCCTTGTGCTGACTTGTCATCCATAAGAAAAAAGCAAGGAGAGCAATTGCTTAGGTGTGGAGTGGTCTAGGCTGACAAGGTAGTTAATTAAGAGGAGAATTCTCTCAACGGGAAACCAACGGTATCGGAACAGCAAATGCAACAGACCTTAAGGAAATGCATGGAGAAACTCTCAGCTGGGAAATAATCCATGTCAGCTCCCAAATACTCTGGCAATGTTTATTCATCTCCACTTGAGCCAAATGTTTGCATCGAGAGTTAAGAAAGTAAAGAGAAAATGAGTGCCAAGGGGAGCTGATGGGGAGGGGGATTGAGGCTTCCCTGATGGCAAAGAGCAGCTGAAGGAACCGGAGTTGTTCAGCCTGGAGCAAAGGAGGCTCAGGGGAGACCTTCTGGCTCTGCACAACTCCCTGACAGGAGCTTGGAGCCAGGTGGGGTTGGGCTCTTCTCCCAAGGAACAAGTGACAGGACAAGAGGAAACAGCCTCAAGCTGCACCAGGGGAGGTTTAGGTTGGACATGAGGAACAATTTCTTGCTGGCAAGGGTTGTGAAGGGCTGTGCCAGGGCAGTGGTGGAGTCTCCATGGCTAGAGGGGTTTCCAAGCCATGGAGATGTGGGTTAACAGTTGGACTTGATTATCTTAAAGATTTCTTAAACCCGTAAATGTTTCTATGGTGCTGAAAACAAAGTCTTGCAAACTTTGTCCTGGGCCAGGCTAGCTGACATGGGGGATGTGGATGGCTGCCCAGGGCAGTGGTGGAGTCCCCATCCCTGGAGGGGTTTCCAAGCCGTGGAGATGTGGTGCTGAGGGCCATGGGTTAGTGGTGCCCTGGCAGTGCTGGGTTAACAGTTGGATTTTATGATCTTAAAAGTCTTTTCCAACCAAAACAATTCTATGATGCAGCTTGGGCAAATAGGATTTAGAGAAGTTTACAGGAGCAGGTGGAGGTTTATGGAAGGAAGGGGGGAGGTGTTTTTTCAGGTATACCTTTTGGATTGAGTGAGCACATCATGGGATTTCAGGTATTCCTGCTTTTTAAGTCATTGTGATCACCTGCTTTTGTGGACTTGTAGAGGGGGAAAAAAATCTGAAGGTATTAAACAAAGTTGGGCTTGGGAAGGCTAGGCATGAGATAGTCTAAACAGGTTGTGATGTGCTTTATTCATATAGAGAAAGGAGACAACCGTGAAATTTATCTCCAACAGGATGCAGTCAGCTGAGAATAAGAGGCGTTTGTAGGGTGGATGTGGGGAGGATGACCACAGAAGGAAGCCTGAGGGACTGCATCGTCAGAGGAGGCTGGAGCAGTGACTCTTCAGGGGGTAATGCAAGGCAGGAGCGGTGCAGTAAGGTTGGCCAAAGGGTTTGAAAAGCAGGACGCAAACAGAGCGACAGCTTTGGCATTCTTCAGACACCACGGTAAGAGCACCGAAGGTCAGAAAACATCCATGGTGGTAAAGTTCCAGGGTTATTTTTACAGCCAGCTGGCCAGGGCAGAGACATCTGCAGGTATCCTGCACAGAGAAGGACACGGATAATTGCAAAGTTGCTCCGTGTCCTCCACGATCAAGCAGGCTGCCACAATTAACTCTGTTAATCATGTCCCCTCTCCACGCTCACAGCAGAGCTTGCTGGGGAAAGGAAAAAGTGCAGCTCATGAATATTTATGGTTGGTATTTACCCGGGCAGTGCCTGGTTATGGAAACACAAAAGCATAAAGCAGTTTGAGAGGCTGCTTTATTCTTAGCCTCAATGCTGCTCCTTGACAAGTCTTCTTCCATAAAAACACAGACACAAGAAGTGATATAAATAGTGAGAGTAAAGGTCAGGCTGACTGCTCCCGTACGCATCCGAAGATCAGCGTTTTAGAGAAGACATATGAAATGTCCCGGGTTTAGGTCCCAGACCTGTCTGAGGGACTGAGGAAGGATGGAGGGGCTGCATTCCTGTTCCATGGCACACAAAGACATTCCCAGAAATCCGGCCACAGCCGTGACGCTCTTAGGTTCTGATTGCTTTTCATGGAGGACTTCTCCAGAAAATGAGAAAATAACGGTTTCGTATCGCAAGGAACAAGCAAGGGACATCTACAGCAGCATAGTTCATAATCCGGGTTTAAGAAAGGAAGTTGGCTTTGTTAACGCTAATTTAATTCAGATTCTGAACGCTTATCTGAGAAGAAAAGCTTTCCTTGGGAAAGATTCGCGTGCCCAGCTCTTTCAGCCGCTGAATAAGAAAGCTTTTTTTAGATTTTCTGGCTAAAGCAGATTAGATGAGATTTAATATTCTTGATTTATTTGTTTACATATTTATTTGATTTTTTAAACCTAAGGGTAAAAAACATGAGCAGATTTTAAGTTCTTTCATCTCCAGGAACAGTAATTTAATTTTAAACCTTGCTTATATAACACAAAGCAGCAAAATTGTGATTCCCTTTTCCATTTAAATACCCTTCAATATTTATTGCATGGAGTTAAAAATCCCGATCCCGCGGCTCTACACACAGCAGATCAGTCAACTGCAAAGCCAGAAGGAACTTCTGCTTGATACCAACCATAAAGCTTCCCTGGATTAATTTCTATTTAACTAGAGGATGTCTCTCAAAAAAAAGCCCACTTTTGATTTTTTGATTACCACTGACTTTGACTCTAAATGATTTGCATAGGTTTTAGGGTGACAAAAAAAAAGGAAATGAAAACATCTGCTTGCTTTCCCCTCAAAGCCAAGATGTCCACATGCTGCCAGCATGCCCTGTTCAGTCTGCTCCTCCTGAGGCTGCGTGCAGAGCTCCCTGCGTGACCACGTGGTCCTGGAGACCCTCACCACTATATGGATGTCCTTCTTGACTTACAAGCACACAGGAGGATCTGATGCCCTGCAGCAGTGATGAATGCAGAAGCTTCCCTCCCAGCTCTCCACTCGTCCCTCTATACACTCATAAAATTGTATCACCTCTTGTGGCCGAGGTGTTGGTTGGAAGGTGTTGTTGATGTTCACCTGCCATGGATCTGAAGTCACGCTTGGAACCATGGTGCTCACGGTAAAATCCCCCATGTCCAGGAGTGGCCTCCGTCCTTCATTCCGGAACCTGGGATGTTAAAATTGGCTTTTATAATTGACCTTACCTCTAGATTTGCATATGCCATGCCATGCTGACCAACAAGCTGGAGAGCTCTGTTGTCCCATCACCCCCACCTGTATCCCCGCAGTCTTTGTGCCATCTGCAGGCTTTATACAACATGGTTTTATGTTTCTTCCCAGGCTATTGACTGGAATGCTTAATAACCTGGGCTGAAGACCAGTTCTTTGGCACCCTGTTAGCGATGCACCAGGACACAGACCTCAAAGTCACGGTGCCGCTGGGACCCATCGGCCAGTTGTAGACCCACACCGCGCTGTGCCGCAGAGCTCTTCCACCCGCGTACTGAAACGCCGCACTGCAGGAACCGGAACAGCGACATTTGGCTTCCTACGCTAAAATCTAACTGACGGGGTTTATCTTTCCTGCAGGAGATGCCTGTGGTGGAGGTGAGGAAGCCTCGAGTTTCAGTGGTGGCCTTTTGTATTTAAGACAAAGAACGGTAGTGAGGGACTGGAAGAAATGAGGATGAAAGTCTGCAAGGGAGGCAGAACCTCTGTGGTTTGCTTGTTTTCAGGAAAACAAGTTGCTTTTGCTGTGTTCAGGACTTCTGCATTTGCATTAAAGAAAAAAAAGACTGATTAATGCCTAAATCATTAAGCACAGTCATTTACATAATCTATTTGTGCACTGTGTTATGTGTTTCTGACACTTTTAGGATAAACTTATTTTAAGAATTTGTTAAAACTTGAAACTGTTGAAGCAATATTTTTTTCCCCAATGATATTCCCACATAGAACAGGAATCTGAGGCATCTCACCGACTTTAACGCACTTCTTTTTCCAAGTCAGAAGCCCAGGATATCGAGATGAGTATCCAGGTAGCCACACAAGCACCCAGAGAGTGACATTTCAAATACCGTTTGCTTGATACTGGCAAAGCACAAGTGTCTGCCTAGGCGTCATATTTTGTGACTGAATATATCATATTACTGAGGTCTGTTTCTTTTGCTGCCCAATGGAAAACTAAAAACTGCTTCCAGAATCTGGACTGAGGATCATGTCCTGCTCCAGTGACAGTGGCACGGGCCAAAGACCTTGCCACCAGCCAGCAGCAAGGGCTGTGACCTGCCCGGCTGCCCCTGCCTCAGTGCTTGTAACCCCCTCTGTGGAAAGGCTCTTGAGCAGGACCTCAAAGTGGCCCCCTCTGCTATTTCAGCTGGTCTGCACCGACCACCAGCTAGATGTTGATGGATGTCCCACTTCCCACCACAGTGGGAAACATTTCTTAAAAAGCAGCAGGTGGCTTGCTTACTTTCTCACAGCTTTGGCATGATTGTTTCGATGCAAGATTGATTAACCTGAGAAGGAAGTTCTCAGTGGGACCTGTTGTGACAGGACAAGGGGTGATGGTTTTAAACTAAGAGGGAAGATTTAGACTAGACAGAAGGAAGATTTATTTGTTTATTTATTTTATGCTGAGGGTGGTGAGAGCCTGGCTGAGGTTTCCCAGAGAGGTGGTCGCTGCCCCATCCCTGGCACCATTGCAGGTGAGGTTGGCCGGGGCTCTGAGCAACCTGCTGTAGCTGCAGATGTCCCTGCTCCCTGCAGGGGGGTTGCACTAGATGGGCTTTAAAGGTCCCTTCCCACCTAAACGTTCAATAATTTTATGATTCCAGGAAGTTGTAGTGTCCAAGAGAAGCAGAGATGTTTCACGTCTCATGGCCTGGGGGAAAGGCATTACAAATCAAGCTTAGGAACAAAAAGTGAAATGGCTTGAGAGGCTGAGGTGTGGAGAGGACGTTTTGCTCTTGAGCAGGAGGTGCTGAAGGTCATAATGGCTCATTTATCTCCTGGAGCTGTGATCAATGCACCATTTATATTTACTTCCCCAGTGTCAGAAGCATGGACCAAATCCTTGAGAAGTGTCAACCAGGCAATTGTCTTGGGTATGATTAAATAAAATAATTAAATAGGACCTATTCCTTTTTAATTAGATTGCATCAGAGCTTCTTCCACTACAGAAAAAATGATTCGGTTCAATTAGCTTTATCCTCAGATGTGGAGCATTCTAACACTTTTTTTTTTCCTTTGTTAAATTAATTTAATTAGAAAACACTATTTTTTATGAAACAGGATACTGTAGCTTCAAGAAATGAATTTTCATATGCAGAGTATTTGGGAGAGAAAGCAACGGAAATAATTTTGATAAGTAAGCCTCAGTTGGAATATCTCTATTGTTGCTCATGCCCTGAGGTTATATTTTTAATTGCATGTAATAAATATAACTTTATTAATTAGAAATTATCTGGAAAGGAAAGAGACAGTTTCTTCTGCTTTATGGCATGCAGAGGCTTAAAATAAAATTACTGTTCCTAGGGGTAGGTACATCTAATCTACCTTTCTTTTTTTGCTCTCAGGCTGACAACAAAACCGAGAACATAAAATCTTTTCTCGCTCGCTTTTTTTTGAGAATTGGAGAAGCCAGTTGTAAGTCTTTAACAGAAAGAAATTTGGGAGGTTTCTTATGTGACTATTTCTCATGAAAACCTTTCCCCTCAGGTCTGTGGGGATTTAAAAGCCGTGGAGATGTGGCGCTGAGGGCCATGGGTTAGTGGTGCCCTGGCAGTGCTGGGGGAATGGCTGGACTTGATGAGCTTAAAGGTCTCTTCCAACCAGAAGTATTCTATGACTCTACGATTTTGAGGAAAGGGGAAAAAAGAAATGTAAGAAAGTGTAGAATTTATTTATTTTTTTCCACCTGGACTGGTTCCTTGACCCAGCTCACCCTCTAGCCAGCCAAAGAGCTAAGCCAAGCAAAGGGAGCAGGAGCTGGAGAAGGGATGGCTCAGGCTGAGAGGACAGCAGAGGCTGGAGGGGAGGCTGGTCCCAGGAGCTCTTGTCACAGACGGCTTGGCTGGTCCCAGCAGGTCACATCACCACAGCTAATCTAAAGCTAGACTTATACCAAGAGCCGAGGCACGACTATGCATCTTTCTCTACTATTTTAAAAATCTCTATTACCAATGCTACAGAGAAAGGAGGTGTCTTAGATTTGAAAACAAAACAAAATCTCCACCTGGGGTTAAGAGGGAGGGGAAAAAACCACCAGTAGCAAAAGGCAAAAGTAGAATATAGGGAAATGTGCAAATCCACAGCTGGGAGAGGGGAACGGGAGGTAAGAGAAGCTCTGGGTGGCAGCGGGAAGGGATGGGCAGTGGGGGTAAGCAGGGTGAGGAGGGATCTGCTGAATAAATCCAACCCCAGCAGTGGGATGGGGCTGCTCTTCAGCAAAGACCGACCATATTGTGACACAGAGAGGCTGGAAGCCCTAAATCTGTACTCGTGCTCTCTGTGTGGAAAGAAACAGGATGATTTATTTGCACCTCACTGTGATAATTAAATACTTTCTATTCCATCTGTAACTGGGGAGGATGTTAGAGCAACTGCTACCCATTTCTGAACCAGCAGGACCACGCCGTTTGCATCTGAGATCATTAAAAAACGGCCAGGAATCTCCGGGAGCTGCTAACCTTGTGGATTTGTTTGTCTGTCGTTTTTAACAAATCACAGAACATTGGGAAAAGTCTGTGGGAGCAGACAACCGACCTTGTGCCAGTATTTAAAACCAGCTATGGGATGTCCTAAAGTGCCAGAGAGCCTGATGTGAGTGGTGGCGGTGGCTGATACGGGATCATCTAACGCTCGATCAGATGGCACCTCGTGTGTGACTGCCTAATCATATCTGCTAGTGTGTTACGAAGCAATCAAAACCAAGTATTGCCATTCGGCCTTGCTTAAAAGAGTTTCCTAAAGTTTGGTTCCATTTTGGCTGGTAGCTTGCATTTGCTTGGCAAAGGTAGCGGGAAGGCCTGGGAGCGCGCAGGAGCCCCGTGCCCACGTCGCCGCAGCGCGCAGAGCTGCGGGCATTTAAGAGGTTGACAGCTCTGTAGAGAGTTTCTCACGTGGTTTTCCAAGGATCTGTCCTTTGCCCAGGGTTAATCAGTGAATCTTATAGAAGCATAAATCTGATGCAAAAAAAAAAAAAATCTGTTTTGCTAAGAATTTTGTAAATATGCGGCACTAGGACGTGTCTCGCACCTGAGACTTGTATTCCACTTGGAGATAACAGGAGAGAAATTGCAGTTGAGTGTCCATGGCAGAGCTGGCAGGAGAGTTTGGTTTACCTGGTTTGGAGAGCAGAGCTGACCCCTAAACCCCCAGGGCTTCCAGCACAGCCAAGAGGATGTTGATCTGGCAAATGCAGAGAGATGATTGGAGAAATTTTGCACGCACAGGTATGACAGGGCCACCGTAACCCCAGAGAAGTTGTAAAGTGAAGGAGACAGGAGGGATCAGTCTGGTCATTGGTTTGGTGACAGCATCGGTCTGCTCTCAGACCTGTCCCTCAGGGGCCACGCACCCTGAATTTCATCCTGTGCCTTCTTGGGCTGGTACCTGTTTAACAGTCTGTTACTGACCTTGGCAGAGAACGGCATTTGAATTATCACCAGGGAAGCGGTCAGTGTCTGAATGCCAACGTGCATGAGAGGATGAGCCCCGTAAGCCTGGACGGCAGAAAGGAACAGGCAGCTGCGCGCCCCGAACCTTGGGTCACGTCCTCACAGTGGACACCAGGACTTCTGTCGCTCCAGCAGCAGAAAGGTAAAGATGCCCTCGGTTAGCAGTGCGGGTGCTGCCAGCTGGGTCTGGCTCTGCGTGCCCCATGCCCTCCGGCACCAGGATGCTCACGTGCAGCCCCGTGTTCTGTATGCCCCCCTGAAAGCCCAGGGAGGTGATACTCCAGGCTACCAGGTGATGGATGCCCTGGCCCAGGAGGCTTTTACTTTTTAAGCTTTTGCCTATGTAGAAAACCACTGAAAGCACTTCACAGACGCCTTGTGAAGGCGACAGTGCCGCGGGGGAATCGCTATGACGCTCCATCTCAAGCCAGCATGAAAACGGCTCTCAGGCTACATAAGGACTCACATTTCTTACCGCACGTACGAAAACTCACATTTCTTTTTAAACCCCTTAAAAACGCTTCAGGGTGTTGGCTGAGTTGAGCTTCATGTTGACCAGAAATATCCGAGTGCTTCGAGGTATAACCACGGCTTTGCTGTGGAGCTACGTGGGATCTTTTATATTACGTGCCATGGTTGTCTAAAAATAAAAGGATTTTGGAATGGTTTTCTTGAACACTTCCAGGCATGGGGCTTCTACTACCTCTGGGCAACCTGGGCCAGGCTCTCACCACCCTCACAGTGGAGAATCTTTCTGCTCTGCTTATCACTTTCCTATCTTTGACTCAAATTCACAATATTTGGGGGCTGTAATTAACACCAGCCACTTTTTGCACCATGGTTGCAGACTGGAGATGGGCGTTAACAGGTCAGCAACACCCAGCTGCCTCGTTCCAGAGACTTGTAACCCCATGGCCAAGTAAACAGGGTGGGAAAAGGATGTGGTCTAGCAAACTAGCCTGAAATAACTGGCTGCTGGTACTGGTGGCTTTGGTGAGCTGGTACTCACAAGTGAACGGTGAACCACGCCAGGAGAAACTATAGATTTACCTACATGCTTATTTACATAGAGAGATATAAAAATCACACGCATCCTCCTCCGGCTGCCCACGCAGTAAACTCTAGATGAGGGAGGAAGGGAGGGCTGCTGCTGGAGGTGAAGCCCTATGAGCATTACAGACTTTTAATAACTTAATTTCTAGGATCTTATTTTTCATTAGCTCACTGTTTCATATAAATCTTCATTTAATTAGACCAAATCAGCAGTAACAAAGCCACTTACATGACCCCGCTCACCCACAGGAAGGTTTCCCTGGGAAACTCAGCACCTTTTGGGGGTGAGACTTTGCGAACAGAAAGGAAGGTGAAAAGAAATGAGCTCCAAGAAGTCCCTTGATGCACAACTGGGACATCACCACGCTCGTGAGTACCGACTGGGGATTTAGGTTGTGGTATGTTAATTCTGGGGACCTTCTTTCCCAATCCTCTGCTCATGTTGTTGGCACGGAGCAGACCTCACCCAAACTTGGCATTTCTGATGGATGCTTTTATTTTGGTAACGGAGCCTAGGAAGCTGCCTGAGGCAGGGATGACACAGGAGAGCTATTTTCTCCCAATTTTCTGATCACCTCATGTTCCCGAGACCATCTTTTGGGTGCTTGGGAGGGATAGGGGAAGACCTGGTGGTGATGCTCACGGGACTGGCAGGGACCATGGTGTGGTGCTCAGCTCTTGTCTGCCCTGAGTCACTCTCCTGGGCACTTCTGTCACTGCATCCTTTACCGAGCCCTTCTCCCCTAGAGTAACTGTTGTGTGAGTTCACGTGATACTGGAGCACATCCAAAGGAGTGCAATGAAGCTTGAGAAGGGTCTAGAGCACAAGTGTGGTGAGGAGGGGCTGAGGGACCTGGGGGTGTTGAACTGGAGAAAAGGAGGCTCAGGGGAGACCTTCTGGCTCTGCACAACTCCCTGACAGGAGGTTGGAGCCAGGTGGGGTCAGGTGCTTCTCCCATGGAACAAGTGACAGGGCAAGAGGAAATGGCCTCAAGTTGCACCAGGGGAGGTTTAGGTTGGACATGAGGAACAATTTCTTGCTGGCAAGGGTTGTGAAGGGCTGTGCCAGGCTGGGCAGGGCAGTGGTGGAGTCCCCATCCCTGGAGGGGTTTCCAAGCCGTGGAGATGTGGTGCTGAGGGACATGGCAGTGCTGGGTTAACAGCTGGACTCAATCTTAAAGGTCTCTTCAACCAGAGCAATTCAATGATTCTATATTGCTAACTTATTCCCCAAAAGTCTGACTCAGGATAAAAGTCTATAGATAACAAAGACAACTCCCAAGTGTTCCTTTCTTCTCTGCAATCCCAACACACTGCTTTGAAGTCTTCTCCTCTGGGCTTTACTGCCTGCATTGCACTACAGAGCATCGGGGAAAGAAGAGCTCTAATGTTTTGTGGCAGGGGTGCAGGAATGGGGGAGGGAGGGGAAGGTTAAAAGACTCTGACAATAGGCAAGAATTTCCAAATCATGTCCTTTCACGCTTGGTTAGAGTGAGACTCCAGTCATGGTTATTACACATAATGATGTAACTGTAATTGCTTCTCTGTACAATGGTATTAAATTAAATTCACAAAATGTCAAGGTCCTTTGCATTTAAGTACAATTCAGCAAGGGGTTTAATGGCTATTACTTTCAGAGCTTTAAATGGACTGATGTCAGTTGTTTGTCCAACTTCTGTTATGAAACGTCACGATAACAAAACACTTCACCAGCGTGCCTGGGGAGGTGTCATTTCGTGCTGTTTGAAAGCTGGAAGTGAAACACCTCCTGTGACAGATGTCACATCTTTCCCCAGCCTGCTCACACAAAGGTGGTGGTGTGGCAATAAATGAATAGTCGCTGCCTTCAGATAACGTGCCCACCACTGCGTTTCCTAGCCTGGTGAGAAGAATGCAGCCAGGGCTGGCATGTCAGGATTCTTCTCATGACCTTAAGAGGAAGGAGGGATGGTGGCTTGCGTCAGAGCCATGACTGCTGGTGCCAGGGCTGTGGGTGCAGCTGGGGCTCCATGGTTGGGTAGGTCTGGTTGTTGGGACCAGAGACAGCACGGGTGAGCTTAGAGGTCGTGTTCCTGGTGGGTTTTCACTGAGTTCAAGCAAGATTTAGATGTTGCTTCTCTATCGTTTCAGGTTATTGCAAGCAGTACAGCAATCAAGGTAGGTGACAATAATCTTCATGAAATGCAACATGGGTTTTTAAGCCTAGAATTATAAGCTATGTAAACAAGTTGAGAGAAACATCTTTTTCATGTGCAAACACTCATGCACAAATGACAGATGGCTCCAGTGACTCCATGGATGTAGGGATGATGATGGTCAGCTAAGTCTTTTCCACACCTTTTATTAGAGCTCACCTTTTACGAGGGCCTGTAGTGACTGAACAAGGGGCAACATTTTTGATCAGAAAAAGGGTAGATTTAGACAGGATATTATGAAGAAATTTTTCATTATGAAGGTGGTGAGACACTGGAATGGGTTGCCCAGTAAAGTTCTGGAAGCGTCATGACTGGAAACATTCGAGACCAGGTTAGATGGGGCTTTGAGCAACCTGCTCTAGTGGGAGGTGTCCCTGGCCATGGCAGGGTGGTTGGAACTAGATGGTCTTTAAGGTCCCTTCGAATCCAAATAATTTTATGATTCTTTCCACTCTGTGAAGTGGTCTGTGAGCCTCTCGGTGCTGGTGGAGCACAAAGCACTAGGCAGCAGCAGGTCATGCAGGATGTGCATAAGAAAAACAACTTTCTGCCCTCTTGCTATAAATCATAGAATCATAGAATGGTTTGAGTCGGGAGGGACCTCAGAGATCATCTTGTTCCCCCCCTGCCATGGCAGGGACACCTCCTACTAGATCAGGTTGCTCAAGGCCCCATTCAGCCTGGCCAGAACACCTTCAGGGATGGAGCATCCACAGCTTCCCTGGGCACCCTGTGCCAGTGTCTCACCACCCTCAGAGTGAAGAATTTAAATATTGTGTAAAAAACCAGACACACACACACACAAGCAAAAGGGTGGAAGAACTGGTCCCTTCGTGCTGCCTCTTCTCCATGCCCTTTGCAAAGCCCTTTTGCCTAAGCCGTGCTGAAGGGAGCCATTGCTGCCGTGCCAGGGCTGATGGTCCCATAGCTCCTAGAGATGTGGAGCAGGAGGGATGGCTCTGGTAGGACTGAGTGCCTGGTGCCTGTGGGACAGGCTTTGCCGGCAGTGGCAGGTATCAGGCAGCAGCAGGACACGGCGAGGCTCTTTCAGAAGCGCTGCCGCCTGCCTACCTTCAGTCCTGATTAAGTCTTCAAGGGTAAAGTCAGGTGAGGTGAGGGAGCACAGTCCCATGAAATTACCTTTCCATTAAATACCTTGTCACAAATGAGAGAGCAGGTGGTTAATTCAAAGAAGAGGTGAATGAGATAAATCTACTGTGAATCCCTCCAGAGCTGCCCCTCTGCTTCAGTTTGGAGCCGGCAGCAGCACGTTACGTACCTGCAGCACCGACGGCTTTTGGTCTGGCCGGTCAATTCTTCTTCGCCTTTGAGCCGACGCTGCAACGAATTGCTCAGTGGGGACGTGCGCATCCCACGAACCGCCCTCCCACGAAAACTCCCACTATTGGTCTCATTTATGGATGGGACCCTTGATTAAATCACCATTAATGGATTCCGTGTACGAGGCAAATGTCAGGAGGGTTATTAGAGTGGGGGGTTCTGAATTATTGAATGGCTTTTATTGGGCTTGCAGCCAACACTGGGCTCATCACTCGGGGGCTGGGGCTGGGGCCACCGAGCCCAGGGAGTGGGGAAGTCCCCGTGGCACTGTAGGGAGAGGTGCTGGGCTGGGGCACGTGCAGAGGTGGCATCCTTGGAACGCTGTCTGCTCCCGGGTGGCAAGGCCTGGGTCCGAGATCTCTGTTAGGGAGGGGCTCGGCTGCGTCCTGGGGATAAGGAAACTCAGCTTCTCCCAGACCTCTGCCACTGACCTGAGGGTTTGTCCTGGTGCTTCTCCCATTCCTGCTCTGAGGACATGGATTTCTGGCAGCTGCGTCCCTTTTGCTGGGAGAATTGCTGCTTCCCTGCTTCTTGCTCATGGCAGCCGGCTTCTCCCTCTGCTGAGCAGCAGCTGCAGCATGTGGTAATTCCTCGGCTCATCAGCAGCGCTCCGTGAAATCCCACGTTGCTGGAGGCTGCAGAGAGTGAGGAAGATGCCAGAAAGCACAGAGAGCAATTCCTGCCCCAGCACATGCGTCATGGCTCGGCGGGCCCTCTCCAGCTGCTGCTTGAGGAGGTTTCAGAGTCATAAAATTGGTTATGTTGAAGAGACCTTTAAGATCATCAGGGCCAACCATTAACCCAGCACTGCCAGGGCACCACTAACCCATGGCCCTCAGCACCACACCTCCATGGCTTGGAAACCCCTCCAGCCATGGGGACTCCACCACTGCCCTGCCCAGCCTGGCACAGCCCTTCACAACCCTTGCCAGCAAGAAATTGTTCCTCATGTCCAGCCTAAACCTCCCCTGGCGCAACTTGAGGCCGTTTCCTCTTGTCCTGTCACTTGTTCCTTGGGAGAAAAGCCCAATCCCACCTGGCTCCAACCTCCTTTCAGGGAGTTGTCAAGAACAAGGTTTCCCCTGAGCCTCCTCTTCTCCAGGCTCAACACCCCCAGGTCCCTCAGCCGCTCCTCACCACACTTGTGCTCTAAACCACTCAACAGCCTCATAGCCCTTCTTTGAGCTCACCTGCTGGGATATATGTTAAGCACCACAGGTGCTTGCTGGGCTGGGCCACCTCACTGCACAGCCGCTTCCTCTTTCTTCTTGCATTCCCCACCGCAGAGCGTGGCATGTTGTCCTGTTTGCTTGACTTCATGTCCTGCATTGTCTGTGGCTTTATCAGTCCAGAAATCCTACCAAAATGTTTGTCTCCTGGCCACCACCCCTGCGCTGCTCTGTGAAGCTCTGCCTTGCCCTGTCCCACAGACTGCCACGGCTCTGCTATTGGCTGCAAAGTGGGAAAAGGAAACTTCAGGGATTTTTTTTTCTCTACGATAAATAATTCTACGCTTCATGCATAATTTCACTCAATCCGTTTGTAATTCGTAAGGGTTCCAGGCAACTTGGGGGGTTTCTCTATGGATCTCCGCCCACAGTTCTCCCCCATTCCTGCTTCTCATTAAGGGGAAAGTTCTTGGGCTGTGAGAGGGTGGTCTGTGGACATTTGTGAATTAAGTCCCTCACCAAGCTGGGGACCGTGGTGTGTGTTGCCGCAGGCTCTGCCCCCAGCAGAGGTGGATATGGGACAGGAGAGCCCATTCCACGGATGGCAGGACCATTGCAGGTAGACACACACACCGGCATTGTCTGGGCTTCACCCGCAGCTCCCAGCATGTGCCTTTGCCTCACGGGTTGGGTACAGATCACTATTCGGGCAGCGTTTGCCTGACCCTCACACGTTCTTCTGATGTACCAAACCCGCTGGGTGTTGTTCTGCCTGTGGCAAAAAACACGTTGCTAAGTTAGTCCATTTGCATCAGAATATTAAATACCATCAGTGTGTTATATACTGCATTTAAAGATGATTTTCTGCCATTTCGAATGAAAAGCTCACTATGGGTATGGGTGTGCAGCTGCGTGTCCTCGCTGCTGCATGAACGGCTGGAAGGGGGATGAGAATGTGATTGTATTTGTAAGGTCATGGGTGTGGGGAACATCTCTACATCTTACCTCATTCCTGTAGTGCAGAGGCTGTCCAGTATCTGCAGGGGCCTACAGGAAAGATGGGAGGGACTTTTGACAAGGGCTTGTAGTGATAGGGCAAGGGGTGATGGGTTCAAACGGAAAGAGGAGAGATTTAGGTTAGAAATCAGGAACAAGTTCTTCCCTGTGAGGGTGGTGAGACACTGGCACAGGCTGCCCAGGGAAGTTGTGGATGCCCCACACTGGGTGTGTTCACAACAAGGTTGGTTGGGGCTTTGAGCAACCTGGTCTAATGGGAGGTGTCCCTGCCCATGGCAGAGGGGTTGGAACTGGATGATCTTTAAGGTCCCTTCCAACCCAACCCATTCTATGATTCTATGTTGGTTACATGATCCTTTACAGTGATCTGAAAAGGCAGGTGGGCAGCTTAGGTCAAGACTCAGCAGTTTTGGCTTCAGATTCTGACTCATTATGTGACTCTGGGCAAATAATTCCCTTTCTCTGGGCATGTATTTTCCACCTATAAAGAAGGGGCAAGATCTTTAAGTGGTGATGGTAACTTCTTCTGCAAGCAAATGTGACTGTTATGAGGCTGAAGAAAGATGAAATACCCCAACACTCAGTATTAGAGAGATGCGTGGCGTAGAAACCCTATAAATATTTAAATATGGTAGATCTGGGCACAGGCATGAACAGGGCTTTGTACTGTGTGCGCAGCGTAATCCTGTGGGGTTGGTTTTAGCAGGTTTCATCACACCTGAAGACAAGTTAACAGCTTGAGAGCTGCCTTCATGAGAAGGTAAGTCAAGGGCCAAGTAAGTGTACAGACAAGTGTCTGGAGCATCCCTGGTTTTGGGATGATGTTGGGCTGATTCTGGCATGCAGAAAGAGTGGGAAGAAACCATTGCCTTTAGGGGAAGCTGCAGAGTCTTAGCATTGAGCCCAGTGTTTGAGGACAATTTTGAATCCTCTACTTATTGGTCAAACCATCAAGCAGAGCTGGCTGTGCATGGCTTCCTCCATCTCCAGGCACACCTCCTCAGTGGCACCAGCCTGAGCACTTGCTGCAAAACACCTCGAAATTCAGGAACTGCTGGCATACCCAGCATTGGAATGGTACATGTGTCATGTATGTGTATGCACACAGAGGGACACACGGACACGCTTGCCCCTCTCATCCTGAACTCTTCCAGCCCGAGGTAATGGACCTTTTTTCCTCTTCTGCTCTAGACATACCAAATTTTTTGTGACGGTGAAGGGTCTAGAGCACAAGGCTGGTGGAGGGGCTGAGGGACCTGGGGGTGTTGAACCTGGAGAAAAGGAGGCTCAGGGGAGACCTTCTCACTCTCAACAACTTCCTGAAAGGAGGCTGGAGCCAGGTGGGGTTGGGCTTTTCTCCCACCGAGCAGTGACAGGATGAGAAGAAACAGCCTCAAGTTGCACCAGGGGAGGTTGAGGTTGGACATGAGGAACAATTTCTTGCTGGCAAGGGTTGTGAAGGGCTGTGCCAGGCTGGGCAGGGCAGTGGTGGAGTCCCCATCCCTGGAAGGGTTTCCAAGCCATGGAGATGTGGTGCTGAGGGCTGTGGTTTAGTGGTGCCCTGGCAGTGCTGGGTTAAGGCTTGGACTCGATGATCTTAAAGGTCTCTTCCAACCAAACTGATTCTGTTGTACTAAAACTGAAGATAAGTATCTCACAAATAGCATGAATGGCAAACAGGGTAGTCACCACTGAGCTAAGAAGAAATCTCACTGAAGCAGGCCCTGAACGGCGGCGTTACCTCTCTAAAGGCTTTTCACTGTATGTGGAAAACAAAACCCCCCCAGGACTTGAGGAGAAGAGGGGAACTTGGGCTTATTAGAACAGAACTGGTGTGGGAACAAAGGTCAGCAGACTCATGAAAAGCAGAAGGTCAGCGGTGTGCCGAGAGCTGGGCGCCTTCACCGCAGAAGCTCCCGGCTGACGCTGGCTGGAGGATCAAAGCCCTGCCCCGGATAATTAGGTGTGTGGTTTTTTCTCTTCCTTTGGCAGCAAAGTAGGATATGGGGTTTTTTTCTTGGCTTGTTACAGGAAAAGATTAAATACACCAGTAACCAGAGAATCCAGTGGAAGCAGTTGTAAGCTGAAAAATTAGAGAAGAAAGAAAAAGAGGGAGATATGATGTGAATAATAAAAGAACACAAATAGCTAAGGAGGCAGTAAACTGGGAGATAATTGTATCATTTTAAATACGGGTAGTAAGAAAAGTTCATGCATTTGGCACAAAGGTTCATGTTGGATCATTATGCTCTTTTCAACCCCTAAAAGCCATAAATGTTCCACCACGGGAAGCCCTGGGGTCAGAAGGGGCTTTATAGACCTCCCAAATTCACGTGTAGGGCTACGACCCATTGCAGCCCAGGGGTAATTACTGAAATTCTCTCCCCCAATTTTTTATTTATCACCAGAGCTCTCCCTTACATTTCTAAAACATTAACCGATCCATAACTGGTTTTTGAGGAGAGGTGTTATCACAGTTATGGATTTGAGACGTTCTATAGATTTAGAACAAACAAAAGGTAGTGTCTGAAAGGCCGGCCAGACATCATTCCTCATTATGCTTGATGCCTTAATGACCTTGGGTGATTTACCAGGCTTAGCCTAACAGCACAGGTACCTTCACAGGCAGCTTTCAGATCTTAAAACTGTCAGCTGCAAATTAAGGAACAGTGTGGAGAAAACACGTGGCAAAAAATGTACATTCTTGCAGATCAATCCAGCAGCCGCATCGTTCGCAAGTTGTGCTCTCCTTTAGCAATGAGGAGCTGGGAGCAGCCGGACGAATAAGCTCCAAAATAAGAAAATTACAGCAGGAATAAATGGAAATGAAAATACCTCGGGGCACTCGGCAACTCAAACTGTGAAAGAGAAACGTGTGAACTGGAACCAGCACAGCGGGTGAACTGGAACCAGCACAGCGGGGCACTCAGGCTGTGACAGCCCCTGCGTGATGTGGGGTGCCAGTGACCCAGGAAACCTGGTGGTGGGGACAGAGGGAAAGAGGGAACGGGGCAGAGCTCGGGGACGGTGCCACGGCATGGATGGGAGCAGGGACAGGCTGATGCTGCTGGGTGAGGAGGCTCAGTTTGGGGAACGTGACAGGCAGGCCAGGAGGGAGTCAGAGTTCCTCCACATTGCAATGGCCAGCTCCTGGCAAAGGGTTTCCACACTCAGCCTGGACCATGCCCCGGTGAGCCCCTGCTCTGAACCTTAGAATCATAGACTGGCTTGGGTTGGAAGGGTCATCTAGTCCAACCCCCCTGCAGGGAGCAGGGACATCTGCAACTAGAGCAGGTTGCTCAGAGCCCCGGCCAACCTCACCTGCAATGGTGCCAGGGATGGGGCAGCCACCACCTCTCTGGGCAACCTGCGCCAGGCTCTCACCACCCTCCATCTTCCACACCCTTGGTTTTGTAGGGTGACCACACAAAGCACGCACCTCAAGTGACCACAAATAGCACTCCTTTAAGGAGTTCAGACCTTTAGACTGGTGAAACACCGATGAGGTGTAATCACACATTGTGATGGTGTAGATTTTTCATTTAATAATTATAAGTCATGTGGAAAATTTTGATAAAGTGCTTTTGAACACTGTATTGAGTCATACATGCCTCAAATGAACTGAAATAACCAACTTCTTGGCCTGAACCGAATGAGAGTGAACAAGGTATTCACCTCTGCAGAAGGGTGTGGAGGGATGGATCCCGTCAGGTTTGCAGCGGGATGGGACAGGAGCGCTGGGTAGTTACGCCAAGGGGGCAAATGCTGGGAAGGTCATGGCTGCGTCCTCGAGGTCAGCAGCCCAGATCTGATCCTCATCCATCATCTCCAGACTTACATCTCTGCAGTATCGTAAAACAAAGAAGGAAGCCAAGGAGTCCCTGCGCAGCCTGGACTCGACTCTTTTCCGTGTATCTCGTTACTTTTGAGCGCTATCTCATAAAAATCTAGTGTCTATTGCCCACTGTGAGGAAGAAGATCCAAAGGCTGGATCCAGGCATGAACATTGAGAGTAACTAGGAGGTGATTTTACACGACTGGACTTTGCTTTTATTGCAGTTTAATGTTCCCCAACACTCGGAAAAGTGCCTGGCCCATAAATTGCTTTCATCTTGCAGGCAAGGAAATGAAATGAGTCTGCACTCTCCATCTGTGGGTGTGGGCGAGCAGGGGATGCCCCACACACCCCGACGGGACATCCCTGGGGACAGGATGAGCTCATCTGCCCGGGCAAGGGAGGGAGAGGGACACAATGGCCGGGGAGCACCTCCATTAACCATCTCCATTAACCACCGGCCCCCGCTGCCCCAGGCCCAGCAGAGGGGAGGCACCAGCCCATCCCAGGCCCAGCTCCAGGTACAACCAAGAGCCCGGACTCGGGACTCCGGAGGGCTGCGGGCCCTGCCCGGCCCCAGCGCGGCCCCAGCGCGGCGGTGCGG
>VZZY01023065.1:354173-536918 GCA_013400335.1 Eurystomus gularis
TGCGGGCGGGCTCTTGGGCCTGCGGCTCCACACCGGCAGTGCCGGGCGGGCCTCCGCCCTCCGCCCTCCGCCGGAGGAGCAGGATGGAGCCGTCGATGCTGAGCGCTCCCCTGCGTGCGGGCACGGGTGTGGGCTGGCCAGGGCCGGGTGGCTGTGGCGTGGGGAGGGTGGCTGTGGTACGGGCCCGGATGTGTAAGGAATAGGCCCGGATGTGTAAGGAATAGGCCCGGGTGTGTAAGGAATAGGCCCGGATGTGTACTGTCTGGGGTCAGGTGGCGATTGTGTAGGGTCAGGTGTCCGTTGTGTAGGTCTGGACGTCTGTTGTATAGGGTCGGGCGTCTGTTGTATAGGGCTGGATGTCTGTTGTGTAAGGTTGGATGTCTATTTTATAGCATCAGATGTCCATTGTGTAGGGCTGGACATCTATTGTATAGGGTCAGATGTCTATTGTGTAGGGTCAGATATATACTGTATAGGGTTGGATGTCTGTTCTATAGGGTCAGATGTCTATTGTGTAGGGTCGGATATATACTGTATAGGATTGGATGTCTATTGTGTAGGGCCTCAATTGCCTATGGGGACCACACGCTCACCTTGCTTACTGAAGGACCTGAGGGATGGAGGTGAGCTGGGAGGGGTCAGGGCTGTGGACACCCCTGAGGAGGTCCAGACCAGGGGAAGGGGAAACCTCCCAGGGTCCTGAGGGGGTGTCAGGTCACCCGAGAGCCCCATCCCGGCACACCCGTGTTTCCAGCATCCCTGGGACCTGGAGCTGGAGCAGAATTGTGGGTGGTGGGGCTGGGGTGGGGGGCAGGTCTCCTCTCCTGGCTCCCACGGCCGGGCTGGCTGCAGGATGACATGCTGGTTTCATCCCTAGCGTTAGGACACAGACCAAGAGTCTGGTAGCTACCAAATCTCTGAAGGCATCTGGAATGTGCGGTTTGGATCTGCGCGGTTCAGATCTGCTAATACGGGTGGGAATGACAGCAGCTAGCGTGGCAACGATGGGGCACCAAAATCCACAGAGTTTTAATTTCATTGCAGATTAGAGGGAACTGGGACTTGGTGTGTTTGAGAAATGACATCCTTCATAAATATTTAGTGTGTCAGATTGGAGACTGCAGATGTGTCATAATAAAATTGGAAGAAAATTGGTCTTCCTCCAGCCATTAATAACTTCCAAGCAAGCCATCAGAGGAATGAAAATTGATCAGTGCCGAATGACTAACCCCCAAACGGCAGCCAACAGCCTGATCCTGGTCGCCAAACCCTGGCCCAGGTGCCAAGGCCAAGGCCAGCTCCCTGCAGACCCCGCTCGGGAGGAGCTGCACCCCCTGGTCTGGGTGGGGGCGGTGGAACCCTTGTGTCACCACATCCCTCCCGACTCATGCATCTGCAGGAGGATGGATGCAGGGATGCTGTGGAGCGTAGGGATGCTGCAGGGTGCAGGAATGCTGTGGGATACAGGGGTGCTGCGGGATGCAGGGATGCTGCAGGATGCAGGAGTGCTGTGGGATGCAGGGATGCAGGGATGCTGTGGGATGCAGGGATGCTGTGGGATGCAGGGATGCTGCGGGNGGAGTGCTGTGGGATGCAGGGATGCAGGGATGCTGTGGGATGCAGGGATGCCGCGGGATGCAGGGGTGTTGTGGGATGCAGGGATGCAGTGGGATGCAGGGGTGCTGCGGGGTGGCACACACAGCAAAGCGGAGGCTGAAGCATAGACGGGTGCTGCTTTGCCTTGTGGATGGAGGAGGAGGAGGCTGCTCCCTAGCTGGGGAGCTGTGTGGCAGCCAGTGGGTGGGTGATGATGGTTTTCTCTCCCATGTTTGGAAACAAATCTTTTGAAAGCTATATTCCATGGGAAAAATAAGCAAGCAGACAGAAGTGTTTTATTTCCTCCCAAGCTGATGCTAGGGTGATTTTGCATAGAGATAAATGCCTTTTACACTCATCTCTGGATTTAATAGAAGCGAACCAGGAACCATGTTAACACGGGTGTGCTCATAATGTGTATAATCATTTGCAGACATTTAGTTTGCCTATTTTAGATAAATTACTGTTCTTCTAATGCCCCCCCTGCCCTAAAATTTCTCTAAGCCTTTCTGAAGTGTGGTGGTTGTAATACACTTCAGGCATGTGCTTTATCTTTCTTCCATCTCTTTTATCTCTTTATCTGAAAGCTTTGATCAGATCTACCATCTCACCTTGTGCAGAAGCTTACCATACCAGCTGTATAATGTCTTTAGGATACAGTGTGGGTTTGCTTCCAAACCCATTCAAGTTAACAGGAGCGTTTTTGTTGACTGCTGCGTGTCTGAAGTGAGGACGTACCCGTGTCTGGAGACATGAGAGCACTCTAAAGTCTAATTCCAAAGTCTAATTCCACACAGGGGGGCTTCAGGAACTCAGATCCCGCGTGGTGAATGTGTTACCTGTATAAAACACTTGCAGCCATCACTGTATTCTCCTGAGTGCTCGGTGACCTGCCCTGTATGTCGGTTAACGCTTCCTCCTGGAAGTCTGAGGCAAGAAGATGTCAAAGGGTAAAACCAAAGTAACAGAAATGTAGGTCTGTTTTTCACTGTATCGTGGAAGTAGCCTCTAAGGTTGAGCTGCACACACAGTAACGTGGCCATCTGCTTTCTGGGCTGCTGGAGGCAGGTGCGGGACTGTTGGATCTGTGGTTTGCCCCAGTATCGCCCTTCGTGTGGGGATTAACCCCAGCTCTCTTTTCACAGAGCCAAAACGCCAGCAGTGCTTTGCTTAGCAACTTCTCTGCGAACATTGAGTTTTTTGCACGAGAGATGTTAGATCTGATCAACGGGAGAATACTCAGGTTCCTCCTCTAGATCCTTCTGTCATACTAGAAAAACCCAGAACCAGCAGGTTTGTGTGTCCGTGCCAGTATGGAGCATCCCCTGAGTGAAAGCCGTGTCAGGTTCCACATGGTAACTGCCAGTTCTCAATAACGATGTAATTATTAACAATTTTCAGTAGATACATGGAAGCGCAGCCACATTTTGACTCTCTAGGCGGGGCGGTGCAGGCAGCTCCAAACCCCATTTCTGGATTTGCTGTTCTTGAATTTTAAACAGAGATGGATGTTCCAGCCCGACGTGGAATAGGCGTTCCTGGGTAGGGTGTTGGGAGCAGCCCGGCTTTCCCGTGGGAATGACGGGAGCCCTCCGTGTCGGAGGTGGGGGGTGAGTGGCTGCCACCTCTAGCGCTGAGCCGTATAATCGAAACGGGAAGACATGTTTTTAGAATAATCGGCTTTTTGGATGCTTAACTGAAACCATCACTGCTTGTGTCTTTCATCAGATTCAGGGACAGAGGAACATGGTTTCATGTTTCCATAGGAGGTTTGGTTTTGGATCTTTGTTTAAAAATTTGGAGATGAACATCAGTTACTGTAGCGTTTTCAGACAGGTGTAGACCTCTCACCATCAGGCTTTTGTCTGGGTTGGGGTGAGGAAACTCAGGATGAGTAAGAAGCTGGCAGGAGAGTATCTGTGGGCAATGCCCAAGACTTCTCACCACTGTAATCAGCACCACCAGCTGATGAGGGTCAGGGCAAAGGACACCTTATTAACATACACACCATGTCTGTCAGGATTTGCACTGCAGGCATCCTCACACATTTCATGACCTTCCCACTTCAAGGACAGCTTTTTTTTCTGGGAAGGCAGTTGGAAATCTGCAACCTGCAACTTGAAACGAGATTGACTGGAGAGGTTTTTTGGACTGCAGCCCCCCACAGACCATTTATTGTTGACTGTGATGCTTCCAAATGGTGATGGACTTGAATTTAGAGAAACAAGATGGCACTGACAGATGCAAACCATTGCTTTTGGCAGCTGGAGGCTAGGCAGCTGAAAGGAATGGCATTTTGCTGCGGAGCTGGAATTCCTGGCAGCAGCTCAGGCTTTAAAAGCCCACCACTGTTGCTGGGTGGATTGTTTACAGTCTTCACAGATCATCAGGCTCCGTAATGGGAAGAGGCATGAAATTTGGAAAGAAGTGGCAAAACAGTGGTGATGTTCCCTTGCTAATGGCCTCCTCTGCTCTGCCAGAATGAGGTGGCAAAAGGCAGAGTCTTCCACGGTTGCCACCACTGGGACCACAGAAACCATTGCCTGAGGAGAGGAAAGGCAAGTGGAGGAAGGGATCAGAGCAGAGCTGGAAGAGATTTAACTAGAAGCTCAGTGAAATCTCAGAGGCCCAAATGCAGCAGGCAGCAGCTGATGGTGGAGCAGATGTCCACATCTCTTCCTTTTCCTGGAGTGATAATGACAACTCAGTCAAAAAAAATGGGAAACAATGTTTAAGGTAAACACGAATGGAACAAGAATTACCTTGTGTGCCTGAAATATGTATTGGGCAATATTTCAAATAATAGCTTTTTATCATTAGTGTTTAGAGGCTTATCTAATGTGTGGGCTGTTTGGGGCCAGTCAGTGACCAGTGCCATACTGAGTAGCCATGAAGTGATGTGGAGAGCTTTTGACAAGCTCTTGGTTCCTCAGCAAGGGCCACGGCAGAGATGATGAAGGTGATGCCTCTATCTGAGCATTATTGTCCAACGCTGCTCAACACATTCCTCCTGGCTTGCATCAGCACTACTGTGGCCAGCAGGACTAGGGAAGGGATCATCCTCTTGGACTGGGCACTGTGGAGGCCACCCCTTGAATCCTGGGGTCAGTTTTGGGTCCCTCACTCCAAGAAGGACATTGAGGGGTTGGAGCACGTCCAGAGAAGGGCAACAAAGCTGGGGAAGGATCTAGAGCACAAGCGTGGTGAGGAGCAGCTGAGGGACCTGGGGGTGTTGAGCCTGGAGCAAAGGAGGCTCAGGGGAGACCTTCTCACTCTCCACAACTCCCTGGAAGGAGGTTGGAGCCGGGTGGGATCGGGCTCTTCTCCCAAGGAACAAGCAACAGGACAAGAGGAAATGGTCTCAAGTTGCACCAGGGGAGGTTGAGGTTGGACATGAGGAACAATTTCTTCCCCACAAGGGCTGTGAAGGGCTGTGCCAGGCTGGGCAGGGCAGTGGTGGAGTCCCCATCCCTGGAGGGGTTTCCAAGCCGTGGAGATGTGGTGCTGAGGGCCGTGGGTTAGTGGTGCCCTGGCAGTACTGGGTTAATGGTTGGATTCAATGAGCTTAAAGGTCTCTCCAGTCAAACTGATTCCATGAATTCTTAGGAGCAGACCGTTTCAGAAGGCTAAGGGGAAGATGAACCAAGGGAAGATAAACCAGGGGAAGATGGGTTACCACCAGCAGGTGCTGTCTGGCTCCCGGGCACTGAGCTGGGCTGGGCAGTGAGAGCAGGGACCGCTTCGAACCCCGATGAAACTCACATGTGTGGGTGGACTGGAAACCTCGAGATTTGAAAAGCCACGTTAATTGTGAGTTATGAAGCGATTGCCAATATGCTTAATGCCCGGTGTGCTGCCGTCCCTGCACGTGTTTCTTCTGCTTCCGACCGAACTAACAAATGTGTCAGGGGGTTTTGTTATTCAGATTTCAGAAGAAGACAAAATTACACATAAGAGAAAAAAAGGATACATTTCCAGTCTTGAACTGTGTGAGCTATTCATAAACTACAGTATGTGGTTGGCTGGTAATTTTCATCACCCGGTGCAAGCTCGTTGTCTTTTTGGACAAACCTTTTGAGACTGGCGGTCAAAATACCAAAGGTACAAAGCGTCAGAGCTGCGAGTGTTGTAGAGCTTACTGCATCCACCTTATTTCTGGGGTGTGCTGGCCGCACATGACACTAAATCTTTTGTGAAAAGGTTAAATAAATAAATAATCTTTAAAATGCAGATTTTTAAACCAAAATCCCGTGTTTATAAAATGTGATTTAAAAAAAACCCCAACAGTTTACATACTGTGTGTTCATGTGCATCTGTGCTTGGTTTGCACTTAACCACAGATCTCACAAACACACGAATATGCAGCTTTTGGTGTCCTTTATTACGTACCAACAGCTTTTTATTGAATATATAAAATGAATCCTTGACATTTTAAAAAAACTGAGGTTCTTTTCCCTGTCCACTCGCTGGCAAGGAGCAGGTTTGCAGAATTATTGCTCAAAATACGAAATGATCGTTGGAGTTTGCAGCACTGTTACAGGAGGTGATAGCGCTGAAAAAAGGTGTGAGATCCAAGATCGTTTTCTGGCTGTTATGTATTAAATTGGAGTAAAGCTTCCCGAGGTGAAAAGATTCTCCATTAGCACACTCTTGGCAGTAAAATGTGTAGGTTACATCTCATTATCACTTAAGAAATTAGCACCTCAAGGTCACGAATAACAAAATACGGCTGCGACCCTCTGCAGAAGGGGCTTATTAAGTCAGCTCAGTGTATGTGTAATTTTCTCTCCTGTTTATGATCTTCACAGATTAAGGTCACTGAAATGTGGATCAACAACGCATTTCTTCGGGGCCCTGCATATGGGATTAGGTTCTTTAGAGGTGTTTCACTTAGTGATGGTTTTGGCAGGCTCTGGAAATTTTTGGTGCCAGCTCATGATGGGATGTGCCCCATGGGCTTTAGGGCTGTGTGGTGGGAAATGTGGGTGTTTGTTGTACCAAACCCAGTGGAGGAGAGCCACCATGCTGGGGGCACATGGGGACAGCTGCTGGGGGTGCTGGCACCAGGGCTCAGCCCCTGCCATCCATGATAGCATCTACAACCTCCCTAGGCAACCTCTTCCAGTCACTCACCACCCTCATAGGAAGAAGTTTTTCACTCTGAGGGTGGTGAGACCCCAGCACAGGTTGCCTGGGGAAGTTATGGATGCTCCATCACTGGATATGTTCAAGACTAAGTTGGATGGGGTTTTGAGCAACCTGGTCTAGTGGGAGGTGTCCCTGTCACGGTGGAGGATTTGGAACTAGATGATCTTTAAGGTTCCTTCCAACTCAAGCCATTCTATGAGTCTATGATTGTATGATCTAGCTGAGGGACATGGGGCAGCAGCAGAGAGACTGGGAGGGCAGTGAGGTGGGAAAGGGCTGGCAGCACAACTCCACAGGGTGTGGAGGGTCCAGGGCGTTACTTACAGTGTAGTAGTGTTGGGTTGATGGTTGGACCTGATGATCTTAGAGGTCTTTTCCAGCCTTCATGATTCTGTGAGGTGATCTCCAGAGGTCCCTTCCACCCTCCACCATGCTGGGGTTCTGGGTTGTCCCTTTTGCATGTAGGCAGTTTCCATGCACGATCAGCTGTGGCTGGAAGCCACTTACATAAGGTGACTCCACGCAAAAAGAAAGCCACAATTTCCTTCTAAGATATTTTTTCTTTGCATAAAATTTGTTTTCAAGTTGTCTTTCAGCATGTGTTTGTTTTTCTCCCAGTAACATATGGCACGCTAGATGTTGCCTAACTGCTCTAAATAACTTAGCAGCATGTAGGTGATATACAATACGTACCCTGGCAAACGCGCAGGGTCCTTTCAGCAAAATTTACAATGAGGCGATGTGACAAAGCAGAACGGAGAAGACACTGAGCTATGAAAACCCTTTGATAGGTCACAACGTGGTTCCCTCGTGTGCTGTGCAGTAACGGGCTCAGTGAAGGGTGCTTGCGATGGAAGGGTTCAGTAGATGGCATAACTGCTGGGTGTGTCCTCTCCTCTGGGCTGGCATCCAGGGATTTGCGTCCGTGCCCAACTGCGCAACAGTGCCAGAGTCAGAGCTGTGAATATTCTGAGGGATTTAGAGGTTTGAGCAGCTGGAAAGCTTAACGGACATGCGAAGTTTAAGCAATTTCATGGGAAAGTTGCTTTTCAAGTTTTTGTCCTGCTTTGCAAAATAATATGCCATCCTATGTGCCAATAATATCTCTATATCTATCTGTATCTATCTATATCTATCTATCTCTATGTATCTGTATCTATCTATATATATCTATATCTATCTATATCTATATATCTATATCTATCTATATATCTATATCTATCTATCTATCTATCTATATCTATATCTGTATATCTAATATATATATAGATTTATCTATATAAGTGTTGTTTGTCTGTATATAAATATGTTTATGTATAATGACACATTTTAATATATTTATATTAATACAACTGTATTTATATATATGAGTGTATATATATGTGTATGTATATATACACAAAAAGTACTTACATATAAAAGAAGTTCCCCATCAGTTCAAGGAATGCCCAAGTACAGTCCTGGTGAAAAGCAGCCATTTTAAAAAAAAAAAACAAACCAACAATAACAAAGTTTTCTTTGGAAAGACAGCATGAACAAACATTCCTGTTCTTAACTTAGCAACTTAAAGGTTGCCTTTCCTAACATGTTACTATCTCGTGCATTATTGCTGGTTACCGCACACATCTCCTGTAGTTCCTGATGTCTGTGTCCTTCTCCCCCAGTACTACTGGTAATTTTTGGTGCCCCACCTGCCCTCTCTCGTATTTCATGACACAAATGGGCTCTTTCCAGCCATCGCTGCCCACCACGGGGACCGCGGCCGGTGCAGGCAGCCGGGCTGCAGCCAGCGGCTCTTCTTCACCTGCTCTGGGTGAGCGGCTGGAGCAGGGGGCTTCCAGCCCCACCGTGCTGGGGTTCTGGGGTCTCTTTCCAGCACAGGGTGTTCAGGCAGGCTGGGAATCCTGCTCCTGGCAAGGGAAATCTGCTAAACCCTTTTAAGATTTTCAAGGGAAATTACCATTCTTAAGCTCTACACATATTCTTTTGATTGCCATCATAATTTTTAAAGCAGGGGAACATGTAGAGTTGTGACTGGAGATCAATTTTTCTTCTTTTTTCTGACCTTTGTCCCTTACTTTAGTTACAGAAGAAAATTCAGTGTGTGCCCGGAGGTGCTGCAGTCATGGAGACGTGTGTGGTGGCCCTGTCAGATGGTTGCTGGCTGACTCTCCCTGACGGAGAGATAAATCAAGGGGCTGTGTAATGGAGGTACCTTGGTACCGAGGCCTCCTTGGCCTCTTTCTCTCTCCTCTCCAGAGGTCCCACCTCTGCCTGGGGAATGCTGCAAGATCTCGAGCACAGAACAGCAGCTTTCCCAGAGAGAGAAGATATTGAACAGTAAAAGCTGCACTTCAGGCAGCATCTCCTCGTGTTGCTGGTCCTTCCCCCCTGCCAAGAACCGGTCGGGAAACAGGAGGTTCTGCGGGGTGGTTTGTTGGCGTACGCAGCGATCTTGATGAGGTTTTGATATCTGTGGTCCAAGCTCTGTGCTCAGCGTATAATTTATACCAAAAAGGGGATGTGCAGATGGTGCTGCAGTATAAACAGACAATCATTAGCATCCGCCGGCGCGTCAGCTCGGAAGGGGAGCGACGGGGCTTTTCCCACCCGCGCTTCAGGGAGCTGCAAAGGAGAAGTCACCTTGGGGGGCAGAGGTGGTGGTGGTGGGGCTGCTGTGCCTGCGCACGAGCCTTCCACACTGTGTCACAATTTTGGCTGCGTGTTTTGTTCACATGGCTCTACGGCTACAGTGGGAACACAAAAAGTTCTGCTTTCCTTCCAGCCACGATTCCTAAAACAACGGCAGAGCGGGAGAGGCAGCAAAACGGAGAAAGCCCTGGAAAAGCACCAAGGTCCTGGGGTTTAGTGAAGTGCAGAGAACCAAAGGGAAAATGCGAAATGTAAAAAATAAATGATAAATTTCCTTCCTGTGCTGCGCGACAGTGAATTCTAAAGCAGTTTATGCTCCTTCCCCCGGGACAGCTCCTGTCCCCACCTTCGTGCCTCTTTCCGGGTGGCAGCCCCGGCAAGGCATGTTTGAGCTGGCTCCTCTTCCCCGGGTTGTTTTAGGTGGTTTTTCTGTCGCCCTTAACACCCCTGCCAGAAACGATTTCATTGCGTGAAGTGTTTTTTCCTCCCAGATGGTTAATGAGGTTATTACGGCAGTGTCTCTCGTACCAGGCGTGGTGGAGCCCCATGAGGAGCACACCTGGGATAAGGTCTCACGGATGTTTGCTTTTCTGTATAGCAGCTACTCAGCTATTAATCCAGCACGTGTTTTTCCTGAGAATGCTTGTCTTTTTAATGTGACTGTTGTACATTTTAAGTCAATGACTTTGCAAATTCACAGAATCCCAGAATCCCAGCATGGTGGGGGTTGGCAGGGACCTCTGGAGATCATCTCATCCAACCCCCTGCTCCAGCAGCTCACCCAGAGCAGGGGGCCCAGGATCGTGTCCAGGCGCCTTTGGAATCTCTCCAGAGAAGGAGACTCCACAGCCATCCAGGCTTGGACACCCTCACACCAAAGAAGTTTTCCTCATGTTTTTCCATCTTACCTCCGTTCAATTATTTTGTATTAACTAGACTAGAGCAGGACACGTTTCTTCTCCTTTTTTTGGTTTGGGCTGGGGTTTTTTTGACATTCCACTTGTGTGGCAGGCCCTCACTTGTGTCCATCTCACGATATAACAGGGATTTATATGAGGATGAAGCTGAGGCTCTCAGGATAAGTGTCACTACATCAGAGGTCCATAGTGTGACTTAAAAGCCCATTGCAGAGCACACTCTGCTGCGTACAACATGGAATGATTTGGGTTGGAAGGGACCGCAAAAGTTCCAACCCCCTGGCCATGGCAGGGACACCTCCCACTTAACCAGGTTGCTCAAAGTCCCATCCAACCTGGCCTTGAACACCTCCAGGGATGGAGCAGTTCTCCACCCACAAACCTCTTTGACAGTCTTGGCCCAAATAAGGAAGACAGAGCTGCAGCCCCCAGGTCCCCCCTTCCCTCCCTCAGGCTGCTGCCTGGCCCTGGGGGGGTGGAGGCCCCGAAGCGGCCGTTTCTTCCTTAAAACAGTCCAAAGTCCTGCTTGCGTTGATGAGATCAGCAGTTACCAGTATTTACAGCATCAACACTTGCCATGGAATAGAATGGCTCCCTGGGCAGCCGTTATCCTGAGCGAGCCTTGGCTCCTGAGATTTCCTTCTGCTGACTTCAACGGAGCTCACTTGGTGAGGCAAATTCTGCCAAACGTGCGATTTTCCTTGTCAAAACAACGCGTACGAGCGTGAGATGTTGACACAGTTTTAGGCTAAACCACATTTTGATTGGGTAAATTTAAAAATACTGTCATTTATCAACCCCTTCGGTGTTGAAGGCGGGCAGGAGTGGAGACTGATGCGGGGCTGGGAACTGCTTCCACCTTCGCTGGCCTGACTTTAGAAAAAAAAACCTGCAGCTCAATCTGTGGCCCAGGAGTTCTTCTGAGGAATTCTGCAAGGTCAAAGGACTGTCAACATAACATCAGTACCAACCCTATGTTATACTGTATCTTGGGAAGAAGTTCAGGAATAACACCTTTGCTGCCAGCCTGGTAATACCAGCTCACATCTGTCATTTATCGGGAGCCGGGGTTGATAAGGAAGAAAATATCTGGGGGGCTCTGTGGCTGTGGTGTTTTCTTGTTTGCTTGTGGTTTGTTTGGTTGGTTCTGTTTTAAGGCCGTCGCTAATTTCTCCAGCAATAGAGCTGCTGCCAGTAGGAGGCTCGGAAATGTTAATTTTTAATTTATAAATATTGCCAGTTTAGCTGTAAGGTACACCAGGGAGTATTTTATGGGGTCATTTATTCTTGTCGTGAATGTGATGTGTTGGTGTCTTCATCCCCTTGGGGCACTTTATTAATAGTCCCATGAAACATGCCTTGAAGTATCTAATGACAATTAAAACATGCCCCTTTGTTCCTAAATTAACCTTCCTCATTCTCTTTTAAAAACAATTTGCCAAAGAGCCCTACACTCAGAGGAGTGCTTGTGCACAAGCTGCAAACATTCCCTGAAGACGCTCTTGGGACCGAGGGTCGGTGGGTTAGAGGTGACCTCAGCTCCAGGGTCAGCAACGTTCCTCACCAAAACAGACCAGCAAAAGAATCTTTGGCTTCCCTTCCACCACCCCTCCAGTCCCCCCAGGCAGCTCCTTTGGCCTGCATTAAATTAGCTGAAATATTGTCCTTTCGTAGTTCTACTAGGAAGAAAACTTCAGGCCAAGAAGTTTGCATGACATAAATAAATGGCACCATGGAGACACTGCAGCCGGCCCGCGCGATGGCTGGAGCACCCAGGAGGTCTGGTGTCTTCAGCAGAGAGTTAGAGCAGCAAGTCTGTGCACAAATAGAGGAGGAACGGCAGGTTGTTTGCTGAACGCTGGTTTTTGGTTAATAAGGAAGGTTAGAGAGCAATCGCAGGGAGATCAGGGCAGCACATTGGTGGGTGAGGGGTGCCTTGAACAGGAGCCGTTTGTTTGACCCCTGTGAGACAGCCACAGACACCTTAGGCAACGCAGCTGGGGCTGCTTTGAAATAAAGCCTCAAATTATGCACATCAGGTCCAGATGGTCTGTATAAATCAGACCATTCAGGGGGGAGTTCCCCAAATGATTTAAAAAGCTAATTCCACCTCTTAATTCCAGGTTAAATAAATCCACGGTTGCAATTATTCTAGTGTGATTGATCAAAATCAGCCTAGCAGAATTAGCTGGTCTTAATTGGGCACCATCTCCTGATAAGGTGACAGTCATCACCTGCAGGAGGGCTGGTGGCCCTTCAAAGGGGGCAGTGGGAGAGGCCCCCCCAGTCCTTCCCGGGCAGAGGCTGGTGGGGATGTGCTGGTGGCTCTGGGCTGTGTGGTGAGTAAGTGATTTAATGTAGTTTCAGCAGTAGATGAGTTTAATTTTGGGTTCCTATTTCTATTCTTCTGGTCTTGTTGTTGGTAGCTGTTTGGTAGAAGCATGACTAGTTCCCCGTGTTTTAATACGGTTTGAGAGGTAGTCTGGGGAGGGAGGTGGAAGCATGTGTGAAAACCCAAGGAGCTGATGGGGTAAAAGCCTGCAAGAAATCTGCTTGTGGCAGAGTTTGAGCTCACGCCTGGGTCACCTCCTGATGCAGGAAGGTGATGTGGGGCTTGCAGAAGAGTAGTCAGCTTGCAGCAGAAGTTGTTGTTGGGTGTTGTGGTGGAGCAATTCCCTGTGCTGCTCCACAGGTTTAAACCGTGGGCTGTCCCCTCAGAGCTCCTCAGCAGTCCATATATGGTCTGTGGTGGCCGCTAGCTCTGAGCGGGTGGTTTCTGCCCTGCCTCAGTGGGAACACTGGTTGCCTGTGTTGAAGGGCCGTATGAGGCTTGGTGTGAGGCCTTTCTCTAGAAGCAGCGTGTCTTGCACACCCAAGACAACAAAGCACAGGATGAAGGATGCCTTCATCTGCTGCGGGTGCTTTGCTTTGTTCTCCCCTCTACCCTGGAAACCAAGTGCTTCCCTGGGGGGTTGAGCTGCCTTGTAGGCTTGGGTTTGGCTGCTGCAGCCCCTGCTCAGTCCAAGGCAGGTCTTCAGGCCAGGTTTAACTGATGGGGGGAGCAAAAAAACCCCTTGGTTTCCATTCAGCACGCACAGTGCAGTTACACTTTGTCACGGTCAGCCCTCTTGTGATAATGGCAGCAAATGTCTGGGTTTCTTCTGCTGTAGTCCCATGGATGGCTGCATGAAGGGAGGAACGTGAATGATGCCCTTCTGATGGTGGTGCAGACCTCCTGTCTGCCTGCCGCTGTTTGAGGCTTTTTGTTGAGTTTGGTTCATACTCATTCCCACTTAGAATGGCTGGAAAAGCGTGAACTGAGCTGTTTTCTCTCTTCTGGTTGAAGTATCTGCTGTCCGAGCACGCCTGTGATCCCCTGAACCATTGTGGAATCGCTGACCGCTGTTGATGTGCCGGTGAGCAGATCAGAGCGTCCGAGAATTGTCTTACCGGATGGTGGATGGCTCAGATTTCAACTCGTGCTATGGGGATAACGGTTATGTTGTTGGTTCTTTTTTTCTCAATCTGATACCTTTGGTTCCTGCCATCCCTCCTCCCCGTGACCCGTTCCCCCCTTCCTAAAGCCGATGGTTGATCGTGTGTGCTCGCTCGTGCTCCCCCGCGGAGAGGGCCCATTCCACATGGGAGTGTTTATTTGCCATGTGCTTTTTTCTCTTAAAAATTGCATAACCCTTGGTGTGCTGATACTGGTGTGCTTTTTATCGAGGGGAATGGTGATGCAGAGCAAGGCTCTGGGCGCGTTGACTCTGTCACTGTGCCTGAGTCGCTTATAGGTTCTAATTACTGCTGTTGATGTGATTCGATGAAATATCTCCACTTGAAGTTAGTTTTGGGGACTTACTAAGGCTCAGATACTGTCTAGGGAAAGAAAAAATTAATTACACCTTCTGTTTCAGATGGTAAAGAGCTATTTTGTCTTTCAGGACACTGGTAACAATTTTTTTCTGTATTTTAAGAGGGACAAGCAGAAAGAGTTTTGACCTGTCTTTAGGGGGTGTGGATGCATTGCCAGGCTGCCAGGGTGAAAAGAGTGAGTAGAGCTGGTGTGTGAGAGAAGCCGTGAGGTAGGAAAGCATAAAAATACTGTGGGAACAGAGTTTTTGAGGTGACATCTCAGGCTGACAAAGGAAATGTGGTGCCAGGGTTGTCCTCCCAAGGCCCAGGTGAGACGGCAATGCCATCTGGATGGTCTCCAGATATGTCCAGTGAGGCCAAGAATATGGAGAAACAAGCAGGTGTAAGAGAAATACATCCAGATACAAACAATGTGAAGGAGGAGGTCTGAAGAAAACCTCTGGCGATTAGGGTCGAATCCAGACCCTAACAAGGAGAGACTGCTCTGACTGCGTGGAAGGTGCGTGCATCTCTGGGCTCGTGGTGCTCTGACCATGGATGAATTTCCCCATTCCTGTCAACAGCTTTTTCTCTGCTTTTATCTAAAACTGTCTTATCAGTGTGTTTCTGCAAGGACCATAAATAAGGATCTGTTAGATCTGTGACTTGACCTCTCTGGCCAGTCACTGAGACCTTCTGGTGATGCTCAGAAATGTTGTAGGGGCAGGAATGTAGATGTCATTAGAATCATAGAGTCGTTCAAGTTGGAAAAGACCCTTGGGATCATGGAGTCCAACCATCAGCCCTACGCTACAAGTTCTCCACACCAACACCACATCTAAACAACCCTTAAACACCTCCAGGGATGGTGACTCAACCACCTCCCTGCACAGCCTGTTCCAGTATTTGTCTTCCATTTAAAGATCCTCAAATATCTAAATTGCTCTGGTTTGCACTTACATTGATGTGTGGCACTGGCACAGAGCAAAAGAGGGTCTGATACCAGGACATCCTGACAAACCTGCCCCTCTGATGCTGCTGGGTCATCTGAAACCAGATCAGCAGTGTGAGTGTGGACATCAGTGTGGAAACTACCCTGGAGTGCCCCGGTAAGTTCACATGGAAGCATAAATGATCTAATCTCCATACTGAAATAAGGCTAAGGAGGTGTCGCTCAGCGGGAGGTCAGCTTTTAAGAGCAGATTAATAGATGGTATGAGTAAAACAATCTGTAAGAGCCTGTTTTCTTTTGCAGTTGAGATATACTGGATGAAAGGTACAGCTGAAAATTGCTTCTCTAAGCAAGTGCATGGCTTTGGTGGAAAAAAAGTAGATCTTTATATAGCCTGGTAAGGAGGAAACGGTGAACAGAGAAAGCGAGGTGTCGGTCTCCTGCATTATAAAGCTGTGTGAAGTATCAAACATCAGACAAGTAGAGAGCAAATCTCATACCTGACAAATCTGACTTTCATCAGGCCTATTTTTAGGATTATTTTGCTAGACCTTCAGAAAATGTTGCTGAACTTTTGCAGGCCAGTGACGAACCCATGCTATGTCTGTCTTCCCTGGGTACTGCTTCTCACTGCTCCCCAAATCTGGGTGTCCTTCCCCTGTCCTGTCACCTCACTGGAGGGTGCTTGAGGACAAGTGAAAGGAGGTAATGAAGCTCTAGGTGAGACAATGTGCAGGCCACCTTCTCCCTGCTCTGCAGGACTTGCTTGTTTCCCCAGCACAGAGCATAGAATTCTTTTGTTGGAAAAGACCCAGCACTGCCAGGGCACCACGAACCCATGGCCCTCAGCACCACATCTCCACGGCTTGGAAACCCCCCCAGGGATGGGGACTCCACCACTGCCCTGCCCAGCCTGGGACAGCCCTTCACAGCCCTTGTGGGGAAGAAATTGTTCATGTCCAACCTCAGCCTCCCCTGGCAGAACTTGAGGTCATTTCCTCTTGTCCTATTGCTTCTTCCTTGGGAGAACAGACTGACCCCCACCTTGCTACAGCATCCTTTGAGGGAGCTGAGGGTGAGAAGGTCTCCTCTAAGCCTTCTTTTCTCCAGTCTAAACAACTCCAGGTCCTTCAGATGCTCCTCAGAAGACTTGTTCTTATGACATGTTTGTCATGAACAACTTCAGGCAGCACCTCAACTGTCCCTCTGCTCAGGGCCAGCTAATGTCTGGGTGGTTTTGGTGGGTCTGTGGGTCTCAGCAGCCCAAACCCCTGAAAGCTCAGCTGACCAGCTTTGCTGGTCATCACAAAGGCATCTCCGGACCAGTCATGATGTCTATGGTCCAGTGACACTGTCTGCCATCTGCAAGCAGCACTGCCCAGCAAGCCTGGCTTGGGCCAGACCTGTCCCTTGCTCTGCTGCTGGCTCTGCTTGGGCAGCCTGCAAACAAACACCTTCCTGCTCTTTAGTGGACTTTAAAAATCAACAGGGTCTCAGAGATTTTTTTTGTAGCTGAACATAAATTAGGGGGTCTGAGAGTGGTGTCTGCAGCTGGACAATGCTGCTAGATCTGACCCTTCCTTGCACTACCTGTTCCAGAACCGGCTCAGGAGGAGCGGCAGAATCAGCTGGGGAAGGTCCCTGGGGATAACTTGACTTGTCGCTGGCATAAAGCAACCTGCTGGAGCAGAGACCAGCACCATGCTCCTGATGCTGCTGTTTCTCCTGCATCACACCGAGTTTTTGCTTGCAGGCTTTCAGCAGGACCCCCGGACTCCTGCCCCGGGCAAATATTCCCCTTTAAAGAGATGCTCCTGGGATCTTCTGCTTTTTGATTCTTTAGGCTGTTGTTTGAGGAAATCAGTGCTTTGAAAATCATATGGGAGATGTTCAATAGCCAGGCCCTCTTAATCTTTCCAGAGCTGAACTTAATTACTACTCACTGTGTTTCCTGTGGGTGCAGGTCCTTTCTGCTCCCCGCTTGCTCCAAGTTGAAACGGGAATGTGTATCCAGCAAAAACTGTCCTTGTTGCATGTGATTCAGAAGGTGTTAGTTTTACTGTGAAACTCGTGTGGAAATAGCATTCCACTTGTGGAAAAATTGGACATTGGGCTTGTGCTGATATAACATGGCTCTTAGCTCGGAGAGGTTCCTTCTTGCCACAGAAAGATGTAGCTTTGTTAGGACTGTGATAAGAATAGATTGAATTACCGGGGAGTACTTTTCTCTTTATAGGTTGCCTCTTTACCAAGCTGTAGAAATCACCCAGGTGAAACACTTGCACGCTTCTTTCACTAGCTCAGCTCATCCCTCAGAGTGCGATCTCCAGTAACCTGCACCTCGAGGTGCCAATTCCTCTTCTCTGCTGGCAGCACGAATCTGGATAGGCTGCAGTTGATGCGCTGTTGTCCCAAATTGGGGTTCTTTACCCAAAGAAAACAGAGTTGAGATATTTGCTTGATTCCAGTTCTGGGCAGAAGAGCGTGCCAGGCAAAAATTCCCAAAGCTCCACACCCCTTCAGAGGAGTTGTAGGATTTTATGCAGTCTGCAACAAAGAAAAGTTGCACAATGCTTGTTCAGCGGTCACCTTTGGGTCATCTAAATAATGCCCTTCTGGTTGGTGGCTAGCTCATTCCACAGAGGTGGTCTGACCTTACAGGTTAGGTCTTCATGGGGGGGATCACTTTTACCGTGCTAGCTAGTCTTAGGTTACTTGAGGGTACTCAGGCCATGGCACTTCCCCCTTCCCCACCCCTCTGGTCAGGAGGTGGTTGGAGTTTAGCCCATGTTATTTAGCCATGTTCCCTATACTATCTTGTGTGATCTAGTTGTGATGCTTTGAGGACCACAGCACCAGCCTTAGCCTGGTTTGGCACATCTGTAGCGGTGTGTTTCTCTCCTGGAGAGACCAGAGCCGTGTCTGGCAGAGTGTCCCTGCCTTCCCCCACCAGCTGGTAGCGTGGTCCCAAAGGCTGCGTGTCGCGATGCATCCCGAGTCACTGTTCTCCCTGGGAAACCTTTTGTGGCTCTGTAGTGGAGCGTTAAACGCTGCAGTGAGCACCAGAAAAGAGCCTTTTCTACCTCACACTGATGGTGCCCCTGGAACAAAGAGGCGAATGCGGTGGGACCGTGGAGCAGATGCGCCCGGCTGCGTGGGATGTCTGCACAGGGATTAGCAGGGATCTGCTCACGGGCTGTGCTCTGGAAGCAGGAGGATTATCTTCGGTGTTGGGTTTGCCTGGCAAGGGTTTGGTAGTGGGAGGGGTGTTACAGGGGTGGCTTCTGTGAGAAGCTGCCAGAAGCTTCTCCTCTGACTGCATCAATCTGCTGGGGAGTGTTTATGGTACACCTTGAGGTGAATTAAATGTGTTTGTGCTTAAATAAGAAAGAAAAATTAATGTGCAATGCATTGGGCAGGGTCCTACTGTAACACATGGTTCTCCGTGGAGTCTGCAAAGATGTCACAAGCACATTCCCCATATCCGCTTGCACCAGCACCAATCCTGTATCAGTGTGGGGCATCTCAGCCTGGCTGTGGGTCCGTTGCCCAGCTCTGCTGCCCGAAGGCAGCCTTTGAGCCTCCTGTTCCAGGATGGCTCCAGAGCAGTGCTGAGACTGCTACTTAGCTCATCACCCAGCAAAACTTCATTCTGTCTCTGGCCTTCCCGCTTCCGGCCAGCGTAAGTCCTCCTTGCCCTCCACACCAGATCCTTCCTCAGTCACACGTTGTCACTGCTGAGCAGTCACAGTGAGAAACTTCTCCTTCAAATCCTTCACCTTTCTCACAGCTCTGGAAAAAAGCAGTGTAACTTGAGGTGGTGCTCCTTGTCCAGGTTGTCTGTTGCCTCAGCTGGGGTGCCTCACTTGTGCACGAGGGCTGATGTCAGCTTCCAGGTTTAGGAAGAGCTGTAGATGCATTGCTGGCGTTATCACGTAATGTGCATCTTTGAACACTTCCTACATGTCCAAAAATCTAGTTTAAAATTGGTTTCTTACCCTGAAAAAGCAGACAAACTTTGTCTTTCTTGATTCCTGACACTTGACAGTTCCAGCTCATGGTCTTACCCCTGGCCAGAACAGGACTTTTTGGTACCTTTAACTTGTCCAGGTCACTCAGTCCAAGTTTCATATGAGGGCGCTTCCACGCTTAGGTCTTTCTACAATGAATTTTAATTTTAAGTTTTAGTATCTTTAGTATCTNTGCCCTCTACAACTACCTAACAGGAGGTTGTAGCGAGGCTGGTGTTGGTTTCTTCTCTCAGATTACTAATGATAGGACGAGGGGAAATGGCCTCAAGTTGCGTCAGGGGAGGTTTAGATTAGATATTAGGAAGAAATTCTTCACTGAGAGGGTAGTTAGGCACTGGAATGGACTGCCCAGAGAGGTGGTGGAGTCACCATCCCTGGAGGTGTTTAAGGAACGAATAGATGCAGTGCTTGAGGATATGGTGTAGTGGTTAGAGAGGATTTGGTGTAGTGGTGTAGCGGTTAGAGTGATGCTAGGAGAAGGTTGGACTTGATGACCCTGGAGGTCCTTTCCAACCATAACAATTCTGTGATTATGATCTTTCGGATATTCTCACTAGGAAGCTTGTGTGCAAACACGGATGCTGTGCATGCTCTGTCGCAGAGCAGCACCGTTACTGGATGTGGAGCTCGTGCCTGACCCTCCTGCCCAGCTCAGCCCACCCGTGTGCCTGTGGAAAGCCAACAGCCAGGAGCTGCTGTGTCCTCTACCCACAGACCAAGAGCAGCAAACACCCAGCGAGCACTGAGGATGAGGATTTATTGTTCACCTACAAACTTACAGCTTCATAAGTAAGGGAGCTGCAGTCGCTGATCTGGCAGAGAGAATTAACCCCCACCTCCATCCTTTACTGCTGCATAAATGAGTCTGTTTCATGTAAAGCTTTTGCTTTGTTCCTTGGGAACTTTGAAAGAAACAACAACAAAAGACCCCAACATCAAAGAAACGAAACCTCTTGTTAGTGCTTGATTGAAATAATTTTATGCCTCTGTGGCTACTTGCATCTTGCTGGACTTCTTAAGCTAATGCTTTAGTGCTGTAGAGTAATTTGTTTTTTTATGTGCCTTATCAGTGCACTTGGTGACGTGAATTATTTGCAGTATTAACTTGTGTTCCGCAGCAGCTAATAGCAGTAACTGCCCTCTACAAACAGCACCATTGCTCATCCTTGAGGGTGGCACTCGAGTGGAGGAAGAACCTGATCATTGGTGAGGTGGGAAGTGAGCAAGAGACAATCCCACGGGGACAGGGGTTTACTGGTGAGCATCCCTGGTGCCTCTTCTCCTCCCTGGGCAGCTTTTCCTCAGCACGTCCCTTGTTCTTACAGCCCTGAAGGATCTGGGGAAGCAGAGGAAGGTGTTCCTGGAAATCAGCATCCTCGGGGTTGGGAACCACTTGGTCACTGCAGCACCAAACCAGCGCTGGTGAATCAGGAACTCGGTGAGAGTGTCAGTGATGAGGACACGTGTCTTGATAGTCTGGAGCAGTGGAATCGGTGTGGTCCAGGCTGTGATTAAAGGTACTTAAGGACCATTAGTGGGGCTTGTAAAAATGCTTTTTAAGCTCGTTTAATAATGAGAGTCCTAATTTAACTGGCATTATGAAAATCACATATGGGCTCTTCTCTAGAGAAAAATTATAGGTGGAATTGGTGTCCCTGTGCTATGAATCGGTGCTGTCCCCGCTTGAGGCTAACACTGTGCCAATGCCACATGGGCTGTTGGCTGTAGCAGTGCCACGTGTCACAGCTGTCACCAACTGCAAATGCTCTCTCACAGTTGCCAAAATACGGGAGTCAAGCACTATCCGTTCATCAGAAGCTCACCTTCCTGTACATGGAGATGTCAGTATGCAAGGTTTTATCAAACTGTTCAAGTTTTCAGTGCTGCCCAACATGGAGCTAAGGGGTTCTCCATGAGCTCTGGCAGGGCAGCCTGGGTGAAGGAAAGATTTGGTCCCAGACTGGAGAATTCCCTTTTGAGCCCCACCGTGGTACCGCATAGTTTTACGAGAAGTTCTCACCTCCAGCTGCTACATGTTGTGGGTCTGCCACTTTGTCTGGTGTTTTAGGAGTTTGAAGGACTGCTGACACTTCTCTTTGGGCTGGCTTGTTGTGCAGAGCTCCCTTGCCTGGCTGCTGGGGAGCTCCTTGAGTGATACAAGGTCATTAACAAAATTATTTAATTGCACCTTCCGCTGCATCCTCTTCTTTTCCTGCCTTAGGCTGAGGGAAGCCTGGCTGTAGCACAGGTTCTGGGTGAACCTGTACAACCCAACAGCAGCTGGAATTGCTTTTTGCATCCTCTCTAGTCCCTGCTGCATGGATACCTGTTTGGTGCACGTGTGTGGTGCTGAGCAGGGATGTTCTCCAGAGCATGGCGACATCATTGGCAATGTATAATGTAGGGCTCAAAGAGGGACTCGATAGCCTGTGGCCGTACATTTGGCTCTTGTTTTTCCACAAGAAACACTTGTTCTATTTTGTTCCCAATATATAAAAGAAAAAACAATTGTGTTCATTTTCTGAAGAGCCTTCAGTGATGTCTCTTAATTCTTCTTTGATTTTATGTCTGTTTTCTTTCCCATTCTATGCGTAACATCCTGACTTTAATGAAGTCCTTAGGAATTTGGCCACTAAATTTGAAGGGAACAACCATAGCGGTGTCGTCATCACTAGATCTATGTTCTTCCTTGCCACGCCAGCGCAGCAAACTGATGGAGGGTAATGAATGATAAGAGTTTCCTTCATACAGCAAAGAGGAAGGACATCGCAATTCTTTATTCTCTGAGTTTCAGAGCAAAACGCTCTGGAACATTGCACTTGAGTCAAGCAGTTACCTTCCCTACCCAAATATAAACCTCTCTCTATTTTGTTTTTTACATTGCAAGTGGAAGTAGTTGGCAGCATTTAAATTCTTGTCACTTACAAGTGACCTTCCAATACCTGCAAGGGGCCTATAGGTAAGTCATGGTGAGAATTTGGTATCTCGGTGCCTGGAGCAGCACTCAGGGTTGCATGCTGATGCTCCAGGTTTCAGTGGTACAGTGCGAGGGTTAAAGGACGGAGTGATTTTTTTGGTCTGTCTTTTTTTTTTTTTGGCAAGACACTTCTCAGTAGCTATAGTAGCCTGAGGCATTTTCTTGCTGAATATTACTGTCTTTCTTTGAAAAGCACCTTTATGGTGATTGCTTTTGTATTAAGTAGCTCTCCTGTGTCACATTTGTTTGAGCATGATATGTTTAAAAATGAGTTACCTAAGAGCAGAAGTGATCTAAATGCAAGGGAGTGGGTCTATCGCTACTGGGGGGCAAAGCTCCCCAGGCTGGAGCCTCTGGTCTGGGGTCAGCGGAGGAACCAGGTGGGTGTGAGCTATGAGCTGCCCGATTTACCTGCCCCCTGAGTGCTCCTGCTGCCTCCTGAGCTCGCAGCCAGGGTTTAACAAGGCTACAGGGGCTTCAGAAAACCAAGCCAGCATTTGTATGTAGATGGCAAAGTCTCTGGGGTTCTCCCAGCTGCGCTGTAACACTAGAAGAACAACCAGAGCCTCTTACTTATTGGATTTCCGAGAGCCACTGGTGCCTGACTCGTGTTTCTTCTGATAGTGCCACTGAAGAAACCTGCGTCCAAAGAGAAAATGTCACAGAGTTCAGAGGTCAGCAGTCCATACAGTGATATCTCAGAGAGAAATAAAAATCTTAACAATCCAGCCCTGCTGCTCAGCAGGATCAGCCGGGGACTTCCAAAAAAACCAACTGCAAGAAAGCAAGGCTGAATGTTCTTGGAAATCCCTCTCCTGCGCAGCATTTTGGCTGAGGGACCTGGGGGTGTTGAGCCTGGAGAAAAGGAGGCTCAGGGGAGACCTTCTGGCGCTGCACAACTCCCTGACAGGAGGTTGGAGCCAGGTGGGGTCGGGCTCTTCTCCCAAGGAACAAGTGACAGGACAAGAGGAAACGGCCTCAAGTTGTACCAGGGGAGGTTGAGGTTGGACCTGAGAAACAATTTCTTGCTGGGAAGGGCTGTGAAGGGCTGTGCCAGGCTGGGCAGGGCAGTGGTGGAGTCCCCATCCCTGGAGGGGTTTCCAAGCCGTGGAGATGTGGTGCTGAGGGACATGGGTTAGTGGTGCCCTGGCAGTGCTGGGTTAGCAGTTGGATTTGATGATCTTAAAGGTCTTTTCAACCAAAACAATTCTATGATTTCCAAATCTGGTAGGCAGTGGTTTTTGAGTCAAAGTGTCTGGCTCCAGTAGCAACATGGTTGCCCAGACCTAGGGATGAGGAGCTCTATGTCAAAACAACCTTGGAGTGTATGCCCCATTTTCAGGTGTACTTCTCCTAGAGTTGGCAGGAAAAGAGGCCACTGAAGGTCCCAAATCTCTCATGGTGACCAACTGTATTTGGGTAATGAGATTATTTGGGTGGGGTGACGAGGGAACCTTTCATTGGGAGCAATAGGAGACCAGAGCTGAGCCTGCAGCAATTCACTGGAAGAGCAATTAAACTCAATCTCGGCATGACTACAGAAATGAGACCAAAAGTTAATGTGATGCTGTTTGCAGCAGCCCCTTTGCTGTGCAGTGCTGGTGTTAATGGCACGGTGCTTTTCCTCTCTCCTGAAGTAAGATTTCTTTAATCTTGGCAGATCAATCCTTGCTGTGACTGAGCTTGGGCTGGAAGGTTGGTCTCTCCCAGCTCGTTAGCGCAGTGCTCATTGCTGTGGTAGTGGATGATCCAATTGAGAATTTTGGGAGGGATTTTGTAATTATTGTTCTGTGTTACCGTGGGTTAGGTCAAATTGTAGTTCAATTGGTTGTCATGAGTCTTGGAATCATTTCTACTTATAACTAGAGGAAAAAAAAAGCAAAGGAGAAAAATGGAGGTCACCAGAGCAAAATGATACGGTGAGCTGTTAATTATTAGAATCACTTCTGAAGACAACTGTAGGTTAAAGTACTCTGCTCTGGATGTTCTGGTTACCTGGTGCGTTTTTAGACAGAAGGGTGTTGCAGTACTCAGCCTTCTCCTGCCCTTGGGAGAAGTGCCGCAGGAGCAGACCCACCATGAAACAGCTGCTGCTGCTGGGGGACCTTTGGTGGTGGAACAGGATGTGCTTCCTCTTCCGAACTGCCCTCGCCTAAATGCCCTTCCCAGGGTACTTTTGTGGTGTTATTGTTCCCCTTTCACTTTAATCTTCACTGGTCCTTTTAAAATGTAACATCATATAAAGACTTTTTGTCGCTTGCAGTCATTCTTTTTTTTTTCTTTTAAATGGTGGCAGCTCCCACTGTCTCTTCCGTAAGCATCTGCCAGTGGTACCACTGGAAAATCCCCTTTTCCCCGCACTTTGCTGCTTAGCTGTGTGCATCCACTCTGGGCAGAAACTTGTTCGTGCTTAGCTCCTCCAGAGTGATTGCTTCCTTCTTCCTGTGGACATTACGGCAAAGTTGTTCTATCATTCTTAACTTTGATTTTATTTTCTTTTTCCTTCTGGTTGCAGGCCATATCTGTGTCATTGTAATCAATCTGCTCTCTGCCTTAGCAATTATTTTAGGAAGAGCAACAAATGTCAGAGTCAGTGGTGTGTGTTTGAAGACAGAATAATTTAACTTCAGAAAAAAACACAACAACAAAACCCCGCCCCAAACCCAATACTCTTTCAGGGGGCTGTGGTGTGTGCTTGCAATAAAGCTCCTCTCTTAGTCTGCACCTCTCATACTTCTACAGATTCATGGCTGACAGATTTCAGTGGGTCCAATGGGCCTTGATTTTACAGATTTATGCTGTTTATTACTCCCACTGACTCAGGAGGCTTTGGCCAAACGCAGTAACCTGAGGAGCGGCCGTTCCTCCTCCCAACACTGAAGTATACTCATTAAAATAGGAAAAGGAAGATCTTTTACTGAGACCACTGCAACATCCCTGATGGTACCAATGGAGAGGTGGGGGGGGAACACCACGGAGAACCCTTGACAGGAGTGAGAAAGTAGCTTTTTATGTGTTTTATAACCAATTTTCTTTTGTATGTGAGCCCCAAGCTTTTTGGATGGCTCTGAGCCGTGGTGCCTGGTACTGGCCCGTGCCAAGGAGCCCTCCTGGCTCCAGCAGCAGCAGCTGGGTGCCTGCTGCCCGCTGTGGTGGGTTCTGGCTGTGAGTCGTCCTGCAGGGATGGGAAATGAAAGCCACAAATCACCCAGCAGTCACCCTCTGGGTGGGGGCCTTGGGTGGTGGGGGCAGAGCCCTTCCCCTGGTCCCATCAGAGGGTCGGGGGGTTGCTCAGTTCCCTCGTTGGTACCATCCCCTCTGCTCCCTGGGCAGCAGAGCCCTTGGCTCCTGTGTCCCTGCGACCCCCCCATAAAAGACTTTTCATCTCCACTTTCATCTCCCAGTTTATTTCCCGAGGATCTAGTCGCTCATCATTCCTTGCCACCACAGCAGACTGGTGCTACATTGCCTGGCTTTGAAGCTGGGAGAACAAAGGAAAATTCCCTTTCCCTCGTAATTTCTGGCTTTGCAGCGGCAGGGACTGAGCCTCACACCAGAACGTTTTCCTGCATCTCTGTTCCGTGCCTGAGGCTTAAACATTCTGGGCCAGCTGCCGTTCTGTGTGGTCTCCCTCATGTTTCTAGTGTAATATTTATACCAACCGGCCAAGCAAGGCGAGCCCACAGACCAGCAGCTGCTCTGCCCCTTTCATTGCCCCCGCCTGCTTCCTTCTGGCAAGACCAAGCATGGGGAGAAGCGGAGGACGCAGCAGTGATGCTCCCTCATGCTGCCCAAGCCGCGGGTTCGCTCTCCGCGCTGATCCGTTCGCCGCAGCCTCCTTAACCGTACATGGAATTATTCTGCGTCGGCGAATAACCCAGCCTGATGAATGCTGGTGTTTAGGAGGGCAAAAATTCAAGCTGAATCTGTTTCAAGAGCAAAATCTGTCTCCACATAACGTCAGGCCTGCCCTGATAATGTGGTTTTGTGTTTTATTTAGGTGATGCTCAGCCCTCCGGAGCACATCGTGCCCGTGGGCAGCGGCTGCTCTGATCGGTTCTGCCTCTTTCTAGGTAGAGCAACAGCATTTGTCAGAAAAATCGGGCTTTCTGTTCAATGTGCTGTTTGCACTGGTAGTTAATGCTGGAAAATAAAACAGGTACAGCTGACCTCATGGACCCAACTTTTGTCTTTGCACCACAGCCAGGATTCCGGCGTGTAACTGCAGTTTCAGGAGTTTCCATTGAAACAGCAACAGTAAAATGGATGAATGATCATGCTAAAGAGAAAACGTATCAAATGTGATCTGCATTCTAAATATTTCATGCAATTAAATGAGAAAGCCTTTCTGAGGAGCTGGGCTTCTTTCAGGCAGCAGTTGTAGGGGATGTTCTCCATGGCCACGGGTGGGAAGAGCAGGAATTGTTTTGCACACTAAATGCAGTCATGAAACCTGCTCTTATTCTGTTTTGCCAGGAGCAAAATGCAGTTTGTGTTACTTACCACAGGTACCTGCAGTGGGCAAAGCTCAGCTGCATCCATCCACTGTCCCTTGGGTTTTTCGGGAGGTCTGTTTGCAGCCACTGCAGGCCCAGACTGTTGGTCACCACCTTGGTGACTTGCACTTGAGCTGCTGCAACACAATCCTCAACACTTAGAGGTTCTGAATGACTGACGTGAGCGTGCACCAGCTCAGCCGGTACTTTTCCCTGTTTCACAGACATGGGTTCAAGAACTGATCTTCACTCTGAGTGGGCCCTCCTTCCCATGAGGGAGGTTGTTGGGTCTCAGGGCTCTTGGGAGCTCTTGCTCCTGTGCTGCGGTGAGAGCAGAGGTGGTGAGGTGAGCCTGGAGGTGACTGAGGACCAGGAGACCTGCAGCACATGGTCAGGATAGACCTGGGAGCCCACGTCCCCAAGGTCAACTGCTTTTCAGTTTTCAACCTGCTTATCCCAGTGATGAATGTGCTGATCTGAGCTTCTGGCTAAGATGTGCTCAGGGTCCTCAGTATGCTCATCTGTCTGGTTCATTCTTCTGGGGGAAAAAACCTCACACATTTCCTGTAAAAAACCACCAAACAGACTAGTGCTACAAGTAATGGCAAGGAAGAAACTTTTACAACATCTACTTGTATTAAGTAATGGTTTCATTTTAGGATTCCTTTACCGTTTCCCTTTTAGCAAAAACAGGCTTTTACAGAGGAAAACCCTTGTTTGATAGTCTTAGTGAGCATGAAAATAGTTTCCTTCTCCAAGGGAAGAGAAGCTGGTTGATATGCTGGTTATTAAATCTGATCCTATTTCCTGGAGGACTGAACAAGACAAATATATTCATAGAAGGGAAGGAAAAAAGAGCAAGGTTAAAGGCAGCTTCCCTTAGTCCCTGCCTGAATCAGCACGTGGCTTCATGGGTTTCTTGGAGAGCAGGTGAAGATGAATCAATGTTGGGCTGCACAGGAACCACTTCTGGAAGGCGTTTAGGGCCCAGGAGTGATGCACAGGAAACAGCCACGCTGCACCGGCTTTGTACTGTCGTCTTCTTTTTTTTTAAAGGTAAAAAGCAGTAGGTAAGAGATGGAATTAGAGGAGTGAAGGCAAAAATAATAAAGTGCAATGCTCATGCAGTCAGATCCGAGCAGAGATGCTGTTCTCGGTTCTTGCCGTTGTCAATACCTCCGTGCCCACCTGGTGGGATGCTGGGAGGGCTTGGGGTCACTACATGGTGCTCTCCATCACTGCTGCTTCGCTGCTCTGTGCTCCAGCTTTCCTGGCACAACAGCAACTTGCAGCTTCATCAGCGCTTTGTGAGGGCACCGGTTCAAACCTCCTGCCTTTTAACCTCAGCTGGCTGTTGAATGACCTTCTGTAAAGAACTAGGTCAGACTTCTGTTTGGCTGGTCTGAGTTAAGGAACAGCATCTGGAGGTGCTTCCTAGGCTCTGGACCTGGCTGCCCAGAGGTGGTGGAGGCCCCATCCCTGCAGACATTCAAGGTCAGGCTTGATGAGGCTCTGAGCAGCCTGACCTAGGTAGATGTCCCTACTTGTGTAGGGAGGTTGGACTAGATGACCTCTGGAGGTCCCTTCCAGCCTGAAACATTCTGTGATTCTATAAGACGTGGTGAGTGCTGGGCAACCTCCATCTCTTCCCATCACCCCAGGGAAACCATGATGAGATGGGCAAGATGAGCAAGAGCCAGCTGAGCAGAGCCAAGGCTTGCTCCAGCCCTGCTGCTGGGGAGGCCCCGGGGCATGGTGCTGAGCCAGAGCATCTATGGCTGCTCCTGACTGTGGAGAGGGAGCGAGAAACCATCATTTAATGAATAAATAATGCACTGGTTTACACTCGCTGAAATGGAGCCCCAGTACCTTTGAGAATGTAGCACCTAAAGCTGAGCAGAGCCGTTGGCACGTAGTGAAACTTCCTGCTGGAGAGGAAGGGGCTCACCAGATGTTCATGGAAATCAGAATGGAGAAGCGATGAAGTGACTTAGAAGCAGAGCTGGTTGGGAAGGTGTTTGCCGTAACCCTCAGGGTCAGGTGAGGGTGCGGGGAGCGGGATGCTGCCGGGGGGGCCCTGGGGTCCCTGCCCCGTGCCCGGCGATGGTGCGGGTGTGGGGTGGGCCACAAAGCCCCTGCCTGTTCCCAGCAGGCCCTCCTGAAATCCCTTCTGCTGCACTGAGCATCTCGGAGCAGGTGGAGCTCTCATCCACAGGAGTATAATTAAAAAGATGCGGTTTAGCAGCAAATTTTAAACTTCAGGTGGTTTTTTCCTTTGAATAACAGCACAAATAAAAACCCCAAACCCCTTCCGCGTGCGTTTGATGTGGTATCTTCCTCTTGGAAAGAGCCACTTAGACATATTTATACAGTGGCTTGTTAAAGCAGCTATAAATAATACATTAGTGTTGCAAAAATGTCTGTTAATGTTACTTTATTTACTGGAGGTGTACTTTCTTCCAGAGACAGGGATTTTTTTTTAACTCTTTAATTCCCATGAGACTTGTGTGGACTATAACATACAGCAGATCTGTAATGTGGGCTAAAACATAGATCAAGCTGTAACTTAGCAAAAGTGTGTCCTGAGGCTTCTCTGATAGTACACACGATGCTTTTTCCCTTCATTATCTTGTCATGATAATTCCCTTTAATTATCTTGCCATAATAAATTCAGCAGGTGAATTAATGCAGAACAGTCACTGTGCAGCACTGGCAATTTCAACAGCTTTGGATTTTCTGTCAACGTTTTTTGCTGACGAATCAGAATCCGTTTGCTCCCTCTAAGAGCTGTTCAATGTTAATTGTGCCCTGTTTTTCTTCCGCCCCATATTTCTCCATTACAAAGAGAAAGGTGGAGCAGAGGGAGGTGTGCGATGAGTGGTGGGAAATAAACCTTTGTGGTAGTTAAACAGACCAGAGAAGTTCTGCAAACTTTAGTTTGCTGCTGCTATTGGATTTAAAGGGTTTTTTGGAGGCTGAGAAGAACACATCAGAATAGTTCTGTATAAAGATTTAAAGGATTCAAGATACACAGAGAGTGACTCACGTTGAACAAAGCGGAGCCTTCTGACAGCCCTTGTTTGTGGTGTTGGTGCCACAGCAGGAGCTTTAATCTAGTCTTTGCTTCCCAGCGCTCTTTGGAGTGAGCAGGAGCGGGGACTGAAGCTGAGGGGGTGGAAATGCCTTTTCCCACCTGGCTGCGGAGCCTCTTCCCCACCGTGCTGGTGGGACCAGCATGGATTCGGTGGCCAATGCCATGGGTCCGGCCGTGGCACCAGCTCCAGGCAGCTCCTGCAAAGCTGGGCTTAACCCCCCTTTCCTCTCCATAAAGCAGAGCCAAAGCACCTTGCAGTGATCCTAATTCTCTGGGACAGAGGAGAAAAGACCTGTCTCTTTCTGATCTTGTTAGCTGAAGAGCGAATCTGGGTCTCGTTAGCTGCTGCTGCAGTGCAGTGTGTGCCAGCCCATCAATCAGGAGCCTGCAGCTCAGCGTCCTCCACAGAGCTGAGGAAGCTTTTAAACACAGACAACCTACATAAAGCCCTAACATGCTCTGAATCAATAATATTAATCTTTTTTTTTTTTTCTCCAAAACCGGCTGTTTTTATGTAGGCGCTGTCGTGTGCACAAGCCGTTGGTGAAAGCTATCGTGGCAGTCCCCGCCAGCCCAAGGGGGGTTCGCGGGGCTCTGTGCAAGCGCTGATGGAGCCGCGGGCAATTCTTCATGCGCTGCCCGTTGCCTTATCTTGCTCTCTAAGTCCTCCAAGCTGCGAGGCTGTGGTGTTGATACTGTTCTCCAAAGCTGATAAAGCTTTGAGGGTAACGACGTGCCCTGGCATCTGCCAGAAGTGAAGAGAGGCAAATACAGCCTAGCAGACAGTCTCGCTGCTTACAGAGACTTATTTCATCCTGTTAAATAAACCCCTGTTCTTCTCCAAGACCTGTTTTGTTCCCCACCTGAGCGGCAGCCAGTTCTGCTGGAGCGTTCGGAGAGGGAGTGACCACCCTTGCCTCTGCTTTTACCAGCACCCAGGGTTTGGTGCTTCGCTCGCTGCACGCGCTCTCACTCTGGATTCCAGACGGGCCATTAAAAATTCACGGCTCGTGGCATTCTCTTGTAAAGCTGATAGTTGTAATGACGTTTACTCTGAGACAGCACAGCTCTGGATGTGCGGGAGAAGAAAAACTGGGGAAGAAGTGGCTGGTGGAACATCACTTGGAACCATGTAAAGAAAAAGTAAGGCTTGCTCACAAGCATGGTTTTAAGGGGGTCGGTGAAGCCCAGCTGATGTGCCAATGGCAGAGGGGGTTTCCCAGGAGCTTGAGCCCTGGAAGAAATGCTGCTCTGCTCTTCCTCTTTATTTTTGGTGGCTGTTGCTGGTGGAAGCCCAGCCCTTGGCAGAGCCCTGTCGACAGGACTTGCCTTCGCTGGCTGGCAGCACGTTGCACCCATGCCAGATGTGATAGTCACTGCAAGATCCCCATCTCCTAAAGCCCCAGTGACATCTCTGGCTGTGCCTTCTGCTGCCTTTTCTTGCTGGTTCATTAACTTTTGCCAGGCTCTTGTGCCACCATTCCAGAGAGGACTTTGGTGTCTGAGGGGGTTTGGGGCAGAGGCGCAAGGATGAGACTGGAAAGTGCCTTGCAGGGAAGGACTATCCAGAGCTCACTCGAACCAGGTTATGCAGAAAATAGAGCATGGCTCTAGGTGAGGATAGCTTAGGCAGTTATGTGGGAGTCTGTATCACCTTCTGTATTGGGTTTTGAGTGAGTGCACATCTATACCCTCAAACTTTATTTGTATTTTCTTCTGATACCAGATTTTTGGCAGACACCCTTTGGAGCACCCCACACGTGGACCTCCACCATCCCTCTGGCATGCTCTAGAGTAGGCACAGGCTTTCCCTCAGGCGTACTGGAAGGACTGGGTGTTTGAGGTAGTAGTAAAGAAAAAAGTCAGTCACGGTTCTCTCAAACAGCAAGTTGGACTGGAGAAGTGGAACTCTGAACAGCTATGTGGCCCTGTAGTGTGGTGGTGACCCGTGGAGATGTCATGGATTGCTGTGCTTCCCCAGGCAGCCGGCTGTTTGTGGCACTTCTGTGCACGCTGGTCCTCCTCACCCAGAAATGACCCCAGTGTGCTCCAGTTGCTCAAATTTAAGGTATACTTACTACATAGAATCATTTAGGTTGGAAGGGACCTTTAAGATCATCAAGTCCAACCGTTAACCCAGCACTGCCAGGGCACCACTAACCCATGTCCCTCAGCACCACATCTCCACGGCTTGGAAACCCCTCCAGGGATGGGGACTCCACCACTGCCCTGCCCAGCCTGGCACAGCCCTTCACAACCCTTCCCAGCAAGAAATTGTTTCTCAGGTCCAACCTCAACCTCCCCTGATGTAACATGAGGCCGTTTCCTCTTGTCCTGTCACTTGTTCCCTGGGAGAAGAGCCCAACCCCACCTGGCTCCAACCTCCTTTCAGGGAGTTGTGCAGAGCCAGAAGGTCTCCCCTGAGCCTCCTTTTCTCCAGGCTCAACCCCCCCAGGTCCCTCAGCTGCTCTTCACAAGACGTGTGCTACAGAGAGAAAACAAACCAACCAACCAGTCTGTGTTCTAGTTCAGCACCCAACGTGCAGACACATGTTCCTTTTCTGAATGTCACCTCAGAATATAATAAAAGCATTTGTCCTGTTCTAGACGAGAATGTTACTGAAATACTCTCAACATTCATGATGTTGATGCAGTGAACGCATACAGCAACCTGATGAGATGCAGCACAGAGCTGAGAAGCAATCTCAAGCAGCTTTTCCTAATTTCCAAGTCTTGCAGGGTCTAGTAGAAATTGCTTCTTAATTTGGTATTGCAGTTGGGAATTCCTGAGAGATTCTCTCCTCTCCTCCTGAGGCTCATGCAGCCAGCTCTAGCAACTGCTCCAAAAACACTCTCACCATCGCTTGCAGTTAATCCTTTGTGGTTTATTGGCTACAGAAGTACAGTCATGCAACAGTTGTTCATCTTTCAGTTTTTATTGTCATTGGTGCAGGTTGAAAGGGAGCACAAAAGGCAAACGAGGATGTTTAAATCCTTGGTGAGAGGGAGAGAGCACTCCTGGGCTCAGTGGGTCTGTCACGCTTGGGTCTTCTAACATCTGCAAACAATTCAGTTTATATGTAACGTGAACTACTCCAGGGCACCAAGGCAAATTATCTTATTAGGAGACTCTTCCCATGCTGTTCATGATGCACGTGTGTCCCAGGAGCGAGCCCCCTCCCAGGCAGGGAGAGCCTTTGAGACAACAACATCCAGAGCTACTGAGCCTGTGGGCATCTTCTCTCTCCAGTGGGCACTGAAGACCCTACCTAGGCTCTCCATCGCAGCCCCACCTTGGGTAGTTCTGCCTTGATTTAGAACTTCTTGCTGCAGAAACTTCCCTCTGGTCCTGGCTGACTCCCTTCTGCCTGTGTGTGGTTATAGGGCATCTTGTATCGCTCGTCTCCAAGTTATGTTCTGAACAATAGGCTGTTGTTCTCAAGCCCCCACTTTGGTGGCTTTGGGGTCTTTTTGTTTTCATGACTTCAGAAAGCTGTTATGTGCTTTTTGTCTCCATTTGCCCGTATGTGCAATGGGTGTAACAGTGTTGTGAAGGTTTTATTTCCATAAAGAGGTGGTTTGAATACCTTAGGATTAAACTAGGATTCCTCCTTTGAGTAGTTTTGCAGACCCGTGATTTCTTCAAGTTTACCAGCAGAGCAGAGGTGAGGTGGGTGCAGTACCAAGCAGTGCGCTCTGCCCTGTCCTTGTCCTGTTTGTGAGCACAGATCTGAGAGAGATCAGCAGGAAGATGAATTCATGTTTCCATCTGTCTGCCCTTCTGTCAGTTAAAGGATAGAATCATAGATTTGTTTTGCTGGAAGAGACCTTAAAGATCATTGAGTCCAACTGTTCCCCCAGCACTGCCAGGGCCCCACTAACCCATGGTCCTCAGCACCACATCTCCATGGCTTGGAAACCCCTCCAGGGATGGGGACTCCACCACTGCCCTGCCCAGCCTGGCACAGCCCTTCACAACCCTTGCCAGCAAGAAATTGTTCCTCATGGCCAACCTCAACCTCTCCTGGCACAACTTGAGGCCGTTTCCTTTTGTCCTGTCGCTTGTTCCTTGAGTCCGACCCCAGCTGGCTCCAGCCTCCCAAAACCATAAGGTCTTATCGATGGATGAAGAACAGATGTGTGAACCCAAAATGCATGACCCATAGTAATGCAAGGTGAGAGTTTTTCCTAGTTGTTCTAGAGATACTTGGGCCAGGAAAGAAAGCAATCAGAGCAGGAAACGTGTAGAGCAGGGTTACCTGGTGCTGCTGTTACTGAAAGTACATTCTAAGTTTTATAAAGTTTTCCAAGGGCTAAAGGTCAAAACAACCTGAAGATTTTATTTCTGTAAACAGGATTTGTGCTTAGAATATAGCAATGGTAATAAAACCCGTGACACCTAGCTCTGGATCCATCCTCTATTCCTGCTAATGGGAATCCTTTAATTCATTGCCTTAACCTTACTGACCATGGTATTCAGGCACATGAAGCTCCTTTTATTCACACTCTCCTATCCTCACTAGAAGTAATTGTGGAAAAACATGCTCGGCTTGGTTACTTTTTATTTATTTATTTAAAATAAACCAAACTCCTCATCTACCGTGGTTTCTAAGCAACAAAGTACAGAGGGGGAAAAAAATAAAACCAACCACCAAGTAATTTGTTTCCCTGTATGTGCCTTTTAATAACGTGCAGCAGTCATGCTGGTTCCTCCTGACAGGGTAGGGACGCTCGGGGTAAGTCGCTGTTAATTCCTCTTTGCAATCTGCAGCTCCTCAGAGCCTTTGACTGAGAAGTTACTGACTTCTGTGGCCCTTCCAAAGCATCAGGGAGAAGCGCTGGAAAAGGGCTAATTTAGCCTCGTGTGTGGAACGGTAGATCAAGAAGACATCCAGTGAGTGACTGTCCTGGGAGAACGGCGCCGAGTTATTTACAGAGCAGAAGGAGGCAGGAGAGCTGCTAATGAGCAGTGTGCTCGAGCCCTGCGAAGCGGGCGGTGGGGATTGCCGTGGAGGTGACAGCCTATGGTCAGGGCTGTTCAAAGATTAAGTGTCTTCACCATGTTGTTGTTTTACCGTGTTTAGTCAGGAAGAGAGAAATCCTTCTACAAGGGCCTGAATTGATGAGTAGAGCTTTGACATCTCTGCAGAGTCAACCCCCAATTTCTAGTTTGGTTTTTTTTTCCTGTTTAAATCGTAGAATCACAGACTGGTTTAAGTTGGAAGGGACCTTTAAAGCTCATCTAGTCCAAGCCCCTTGCAGTGAGCAGGGAACCAGAGCAGGTTGCTCAGAGCCCTGGCCAACGTGGCCTTGAACACTTCCAGGTACAGGGCATCCACAACCTCTCTGGGTGACCTGGGCCAGTGTCTCACCACCCTCACAGTGAAGAATCTCTGTTCGTGCTAATGCTCGAGCAGAGGTAGGATCTGCTGTCCCTGTCCAAAGCAGAGGACTAGGTAAGAGGGGGATCTGCTGTCCCTGTCCAAAGCAGAGGACCAGGGAAGAGGGGAAGAAGCTCACAGCATGTGTGTTTAGGGGCTACAGAGCACTCCCTGCTCGTGGCCACCAAACCAGTGTCCTCCCTCAGGCTAGAATTAGTTTTTAGTGTGAACAATAACATGGACGGGATCTTTGACAGTGACGGATTTTCTGGGTAGGTGATGATGTGAAGGCATTCATCACGCTGGCAAGGGCCTCATGTGGCTGTCCTCGGGGTCCCTGGCTGCACTGAACAGAGCTGTCTAAAGAGCCTTGCTGACATCTGCCGAAGACGTTTTTGGGGGCAGATTCCTACTATAAATATTTTGCTGCTTTAAAGGTTTCTTTGAACAGGGCTAATGGAGATGGTTTGTTTCCATTTCCTAGAACACATGCTAGTGCTGGTGTGGTCCTCAGACCTGCAGCATTGCACCCCAACCCTGGGTGGAGAGGAGACCTGGATGTTCCTGGCCCCACCTCCTGCTCCAGCTGAGTCAGCCTAAAAGCCAGGCCAGGCTGCTCAGGGCCTGCCCAGTGGAGCATCTCTAAGGATGGAGATACCAAAATCTTTCCGGCCCATTATCCCGGTATATTGTCCTCTCATAGTGACTCTTTCCACCTGCCCCTCTCATCTGGTCAGAGCAGGATCACGTAGGATGGATGCAGTCTTATGCAACCTGCTCTAGTTGAACCTGCTTTAGTTGCTTTAGTGGGAGAATTGGACTAGCTAATTGCCAGAGGTCCCTTCCGGCCCTTGCTATTCTGTGACTGACCATGTTGCAGCTGGTGCTAATGTCTTTTGTTCTTCAGCAGTCGTCACAGGGCTAGGAGAAATACCAGGTACTTCCCACAGGTCTCTCTTTTAGCCCCAGCTAATCGCGTGACAGCTTTTTTCTGTAAATTGTTCTCTACGGATACTTCCACGTAAGGAAGTTGCACTTTTTTCCCCCCTTCTGGAGAACTTAATTACTAATTACTTGGTTCCTCTGTTGCTTGGGTGTTTTATGATGTGGGACTTCATTGCCTACTAACACACCAGCTGCAGTAGTGTTTTTTCCTGGGCTTCCTGAGTACGAGATGTTCCACCGAGGAGCTTGTTTCTTCAAGTTGTATCAACACACAGAAAAAGACTTGACTAGACAGAAAAATAACCTCTCATTTTCTCTTCAGCTGCGGCTCTAGCAGGCACAATAGGGCAGGAATACAGTGATCGGCAGAACTGCCACTTCAGGCCACTTAGAGGCCATTTGGCTTGTAATAATAGACGTGGGTCTTGAATTGCACCCTTTTCAGACGTACCGTGAGGACACGGGTGCATGATGGTGCCCACTCATCTCTCACCACCTCCCGTACGTGGGTGCAGGGGCTGGGGCAAACCCCTGCAAAAACCCACTGCAGCCTCCCTGCGGGACCACGCGAGCGAGGAGTGGCAAACCCACGTGGACAGGGCTTAAATTCCAGCCTGGTGGCATCCAAAATATTTGCACTAATGCTGGAAACGCTTCTGTGGTCATCGCAGCACGAGGAGGTCAGTCTCCAGGCGAGTCAAAGTGGGGTGAAAAGAGACAGTGGCAAGAAGTGGCCAAAACTGGCACATATGACAGAAAAGGTGTTATTGGCTCTGGGGTCAGCACTGTGAAGCTAGAAGAAAACAGTGCTGGGATTTTTAATTTAAAAAAAATATATTTTTTGTTTTTTTAAAAAATAAGAATTTACTGAAATCTACTGAAAAAAAGGACTTTCAGTGCAGGAAACTGAGAATAGGTGAAGGAAACAAGGAAATGCTTATTTAGGGCTCATGTTAAACCTAGATGCTGTCATGTTCTGGTGTCTGTTAACAAAGAAGAGGAGGACAGTAGCTCATGATTATGTAATAGTATACAACTTCAGTGCCAGTGCTAATTACTGTATTTTGGGCTTTTATAAACAAACCAGGGATTTCCCAAATAGCAAGAAGTTGGCAGTAATTTAATAGGCAAACATGAGAACTTATTTCTTCTAATTATTAAGTATCTGGAAAGGCAGTTCAAGTGGGTGGAGATGCTGGTCTTCTCTTTGAAGACAAGTACACCTTCAGTGAACTGCCTGGTAGAAGGGCAAAGATTGGCAGGTTATCCTCGGTCAGCACCAGCAGTTTAATTCAGTAATTTTACTTATACAAAAATGAGTTAGTAGCTGACGGTAAGCAGAGCACCAAGCCCCAGTGGAAGAGGGAATCTCATGAGACTTTTCAGTGAGTCGCACAAGTAGAAAAGCCCCGTCAGCAATTAATAGTCATAGATGGGTTTGAGTGGGAAGGGACCTTCAAAGGTCTCATCCAACTCCCCTGCAGGGAGCAGGGACATCTGCAGCTAGAGCAGGTTGCTCCGAGCCCCGGCCAACCTCACCTGCAATGGTTCCAGGGTTGGGGCAGCGACCACCTCTCTGGGCAACCTGCACCAGGCTCTCACCACCCATAGAGTAAAAAAATTATTTCATCTAGTCTAAATCTTGATCTTTTAGTTTCAAACCACCACCCCTTGTCCTGTCACACCTGAAGCTAATTTCAGAATTCTGAGTTGAATTATTTAGGAACGGAGGGAAGCTTGCAAGGCATCAAATAGCGACAGGCTTTCACAGTTCCATACGTAAGCTGACATGTAATCTTGGTTTTTCACGAGAATAATAAAAAAAACCTTATTTACAAACTGCATATCTGTGGACCTTGCGTGCATGCAAGGAGACATCCTGCCCGTGAGGCACTGATGGAGCAATTTGGCTCCTCCTGTAAGTTCAGTTTTTTTTTTTGCTGGTATTTAGCAGCAGTCATTTATAACTGTGAGCTACTGAAAGTGATGAAAGTTTGTAAACAAAAGAAAGCTCCTATTTTAATGCAGTTGGATAATTAAAAAAAAAAAAAAAGGAGGATTATCCTCGATTTCATGGCAACTGTTCTTTAAATGTGATGCTGAAGCTGAATTGTTGCTGCTTAAAGGTTTACCTCTGATGTCTTCAGTGTGAGCGTCTTCGTATCGTTTCACTTGCTGGTCAGCACATACAGAGACCCGAAAATAAAATCTGAGGTGCCCGGAGGTTTGAAGTAGCAGCAGTTGAAGGCAGGGAAGTTTGAGGTCAGGGTGCAGACGGTGCCTGTCTCACGGGGAAGCTCGTTCCATTGTCCAGGCGATGGGTGCGAGGCTGGATGTGCCTTGGACGTGGCTGGAAACAGCCTTCAGAGGTTCAAGTCTCCTTGTTGCACAGCAAGAAATCCTCAAACTTGATTTTATGAATAAACGCGGGAGAGTAAAGGCTGGATTTTGTTGATTTAGGGAGCGGGGTTTGCTTAACTGGTGCAAACCCTGCCCTTGCAATGCCCAGCGCCCGGTTTGGGAAGGGTGTGAGGGGATGGGGAGCTCCTGGGGCCACCCACGTGTGCAGGGCTGGTGTTGGAAGCCAGCAGGACAAGCAGCTCTGATAGGGACTCTGCAGCAGGAACCTGGTGCTGAACCTGGCCAAAACGGTGTCCAGCTCCAGTTGTGGCAGAGGTGGGTGCCTGGGGAGGTGGTTACTCCAAGCAGAAGCGCAGAGGGTCTTGCTTTGTTGCTCTACCAGCTCCCCATCAGTTGCAGCTCAGGGCTTTGTGGTGCTGCCTGTGGACTCGCCCTCTTTCCCCTTTCTGACTCTGGTTTCCTCTAGGAAAGTTCCTTTCTGTAGTAAGGCTGCAACTTTCCAGACTAACCCAATCGCTGCAAATCGCGGTGCCAACACCACCCCTGCAAGGTCTTTACAGAACGCTGTCCTGGTACAAAAAATACAAGTTATGGGAACAATTTCTCATTTTTATTGAAAACAATCATAAAAATACTTTTTGTTTTATTTGGTCACGAGGTAAACATCGAGTAAAGGTTTTTTCCTCTGTGTCTGACATATGCTTTTTCGTTCCTAGGAAGCTGGCCAGATATTTAAACGTGGTAGGAGGTATATTACTTAATTATCATGAGATTCCCATTGCATTGCGTTAGGGAAATAACTTTTACTTATTTACCATTGTTCCAATTCTCTTGTCTTCTGCAAATCTGATCGGTAGTGATTTTGTTTCCTTCCAAGCCGATGATTAAAGCGCTCAGCAGCCCGGAGCTAACGTCAGCTCCTGCAGAGATGAGATTGCTCCGTGGGCTTTCCGTCCTGAGGCCAAGACAGCGTTTAATTGTTTAAAGACTGTTGTATTGATTTTGTATTTTTCTACTTTCTTAGTTAAGAAACTGCACGGTATCGACTCAAATCTTAAGTGTATTATGTCAGTGCTGTTTCCTCTGTCACCAAGAGGTGTAACCTTCTTTGGTCAAGAAAGTTGTTGGGTCATTTCTACTAGCACAAACTAGTGTCAACTGTTGTTCATTATTACCCAAAAGAATTGTTTTGCTATGTTTTCAGTCTTTCCGTCGCTTGAATCAATTTTTCTCCACCCAACAAGAAACTACATTTTCCAGATAACTTTTCTCATCCTTTTGAAATAGTGGTAGATGGTCAGTTGTCTTTCTGTCCCGTGGATTTCTCAGCTATTGCATTTTTTCTGATATTAAGCTGTTATTTTGAGCTGTTCTTAAACAGATCTTAATTATCATGCTAATATTGACTATAAAGTTCTTTCTTTAAACTTTGGTGGCTCATACATTGCTACATTGCTGTGGTGTTCTTCATTCTGCATCTGACAAAGACAATCGGCCGTGGTCTCCTTGTGCTGAGCGACCACCTCTCGTTCTGTGGTTGCTTCTCCTTCCTTCACGTATATGCAGTGTTGTGGCTCTGGATAGCACCTGGATTCATAAGTAATTTCTGACAATATATCTGATTTTCTTCCTCCTCTGTCTTCTTGTCCTTCCTCTCCTCTGCATGACAGGCGATCTGGTAGATCTCAAAGCTCCACCTTTGAACACCAGCCAATACAGGTCCTGGAGAATAATATTTGCAACCTAAAATTAGATGTGAGAGTTTGGAAATGCCATCCTTAGCAATTCCTCCCGTGCCCACGTAGGAAATACAGGCTGAAGCTGCAGAACAACCTGAGAAGCTTCTCTCTCCTGTGGCTTCAGCAGGAAACCTTTCTACTCGTTTTGGTTTTCATGGGTGAGAAGCTGGGCGAGCTCGCTGAGGAGCGGTGGGAGACCGTGCACAGCCCTTGTAATAGAGCAAAGACATGGGAGTGGGTGGGGATTAGCCTTGCTTCTAAACTACCTTTTCAAGTTTGTGGTGGGTTGTTTGGTTTATTTCTTTTTTTTTCTGAGTTTCACTTTGTCTTTCTGAGCATTTTCCAAAGAAGGAATAATGTTCTTGCTTTGTTGTCAAATTTTCCTGACATCAGTGTCCCGGAGCACTCTCAGCCAGGTAGCACGGAGCAGGGAAGTGACAGTTATGATGAAAAGCTGGTGGCATCCACGTTAGATTGATTCGTATCGTTAGTGACAGCACAGACTAGTCCTGCACCCACAGGACACCGAGGAACTTCGGGCGAGCACTTTCCTCCCTGAGCCTACACGACGCTCGGGGAGGCGCGGGGCAGGGATCTGGCTCAACAAGGGTGTTGGTGTTACCAGAGACACCGTTTCTACTGGTTTGCTTTTGCAGTGTGCTCTAGCCTAAGGCTGGCTCTCTTTTCAATAGGAGAAATCGCTCCCCAGAGTCTTTAGAAGATGCCAATTTCTTCATCTGGAGTTTCTCTTAACGATGAGCGCATCCATTATAGGAAGTGGAGAGTGAAACCGTGCTGGGAGGGAGGGGTTTGGGGATTCTCCCATTTCCGGAGCACAAAAAACCCCTGCAACTTTTCCAGCGGGTTGGAATGCTGGAGCATCTCTGTGCTGAGGAAAGGCTGAGAGCCCTGGGGCTGCGGAGCTGGAGAAGAGAAGCCTCAGAGGGAATCTGAGCAATGCTGATCAAGAGCTAAAGGGCCCATGGGGGGCAAGAGGATGGGGCCAGACTCTTGTCAGTGGTGCCCAGGGACAGGACAAGGGGCAACGGGCACCAACTGGAACCCAGGAGGTTCCATGTGAGCAGGAGGAGAAACTTGTTTGGTGTGAGGGTGTGGGAGCCTGGCCCAGGCTGCCCAGAGAGGTTGTGGAGTCTCCTTCTCTGCAGAGATTCCAAAGGTGCCTGGACACGATCCTGGGCTCCCTGCTCTGGGTGAGCTGCTGGAGCAGGGGCTTGGATGAGATGATCTCCAGAGGTCCCTTCCAACCCCCACCGTGCTGGGATTCTGGGGTTACTTTTTTCTCTCTTCCCTGTTTTTAGCGTGCGGCTGCACAGCTCGGTGTCAGCGAGGATACAGCACCGCGCTGGTTTCCCTGCCTGTTCAGAGCAGCATCGTGTCCTGGGGCGCATAAAGAGGAGGGGGATCTGTAGCACACAGGGCTGCTCCAGAACCACCTACACAGGGTTTCCCGCTGCCTGAAGAAGTGCTTGTAACTTCTGTTGAACAGGAATTCAAAACCACCAAGCATTTTGTATGGCCTAATAATTCAGCCTGGCTCTTGTCTAAGCTCTCGGTGCCATTAGGTGGTGGGGGGAAGGTGTCCTCTGCCCTCCCACCGCAGCAGTATTTAGGCAGACCAGGATGTCAGTACTCCCTTTTTTCGGTCCAACACTTCTCAATCACATTTGATGATAACATGAACATCTTAAGACAGTGAATAACAGATGTTATCTGGACTTCTGCTGATCGCGATGGAGAATGAAATTAATTTTAGGTCAGGCTTAGACGTTACAGGCTTTTCCAGACCAGGCTGTTCAAATAGGTACCCCTTTTTTTTTTTTTCTTGTCTTTTACTTATAATAGTGATGGGCTGGGCCATGCCCTGGGCAGGGTGCTGGAAACAGGACCTCTCTGGGGTCCCTGTGCCCCCTCCTCTGCCTCCAGCAAACATGTCCTGGACCAGGACATGGTCTCTTGCAGCATCCCACTGCCCTGGATTTAATTGACCTGAGCTACATTTTACTGCTTTAAATTTTCCAGCACAAACAGAATTCGGCTTTGAGGCCTCCTGGGCCTTTCTCAGACCTTCCCAGCAGCTGAAAGGCCATTTTGATTTGTTTCCTGCACCCAAGAAGGAACGTGTTTGAAAATTCCACTGGCTGTAATGAGAATATTTTCTTGACTGAGTACATCTTTTTCAGACCTTAAAATTTTAAGTTTGTGGTTTAACCTGCAGTTTAAAGTTTTGAATGTGATTCCAAAAACAAGAGCCAAGCAAGAGGGGGTGATAGATGCGTGAGACTTGTGATCGGCTGCGCATCCCAGAGCCTGGACCTTCCGCCATTGTTTCATTAGACTCGCACAAAAAATATACTTTTAGAACTAAATTAAATAAATGCATCAGCCCACAACATTCTTCTTAAAGCTGCCTACAAAGGAAAACAGATGCAATGTTTGTAATCGCGGTTGCGCTAGCGCTTATCCCCAGGTGGTTTTTGCCTCTTGTCTTGCATGGAAGGGGTTCACATTAGTGATGATGGTGACAGACCCGCAGAGCAGTAGATGGATTTCAGCAGCTGTTCTCAGCGTCCTGAACACTGAGATTGCTTGTTGGAAAAGAGGGGGACGGAGGTGGTTTCCACTGCACAGCAGAAACTAGATGATTTAGGGGAACTTTTCCAGAGGAGAGCTGCAGCCTGGCTGCCTGTGGAGCAGGTGGAAGGACCTGGCCGCCCAGGAGGTCCTCTTCTGCCCGGCTGTGCTGGCTTTGGGCAGAGGAGGGAAGGTCTCCACAGGGCATTAAAGCTGCAATGGGGAACACCAGGAAGAGCAGAGCAATGGATTAAAGCAGCGTGGTCGTATTTCCCCGCCTCTATCTGATGTTTTGTATTAATCAGCCCTTAGGGCGCCTGTGTTCATATTTACTCCATTTTAATTTTTAATGTTCTTTTGTAGTGTGGTGCTTTAGATATTCCTTATTCCTACTTTTCTGTGTGCATCAAAATACTGTCTCTTATTATTGATTTTAACCATGGTGTTCCCAGTGAGTATTTGGGTTTAGTTTTTGCATGTTTTAATTTAACTATATTTAATATAGCTATAGCTAGAGGTGCCAAATGTGAGGCAGTCTGGCTAAACTGCTGCATTTGTCTCTAGTAATATTCTTTTTACATCTCTTCACTTTTCTTTCCCCATTCTGTTCTCACTTGAAGTTGTACTGAAAATGCATCAGTCGCATGCTTCTGTTCTGGGAAAGAACTGAAGTGTCTCTCGCTGAGTTCCTCTTAGGCTTCTTTACCTCCAAAGAGCTTCTTACAAGTATTCCTAGAATGGTACAAAACAGTGCTAAGAAATAATAGAAAACAGTGCGCAAAGAGCTGGAACTGAAGTTTTGAGGGGTGGGGTGGAGAGATGGAAATAAATCCCTTGTTAGGTTGGTGACCTATTAAAGACAGAACAAGGCACCACCTACTTTGACTTTTCACCCAAAATGCAAAGTTTTGAGGAAAGGCAGGCACCAGGTCTGTGCTACTGTTGCTGCCAAGGTGCCATGTCTCCTGGGTGGATCCACCACCAGATGTGGTTCCTCATGTTCCCATCACTTCATAGAATCATAGAATGTGAGGGGTTGGAAGGGACCTCTGGAGACCATAGAGTCCAACTCCCCTGCCAAGCAGGACCAGAGAATCTAGGGCAGGTCACACAGGAACGCATCCAGACGGGTCTTGAAAGTCTCCAGAGGAGACTCCACAACCTCTCTGGGGAGCCCGTTCCAGTGCTCTGGAACCCTCACAGGCAAGAAGTTCCTCCTCATGTTGAGGCTCTAGCTTGCATCCATTGCCCTTGTCCACTTAATTACCTTCTTGATGTGGAAAGACAGAAGATGCCCACAGATGATTCTTCCAGGGCCACAGGGACAAGTGACTGCAGTGTGGTACCAGTGGTGCCTCCCTGCTCCACATGGCTGGTGTGGGTTGCCCACAGTCCTTCTTCCCTTTGTCACAGAGATGTGTGGCTGGGAGGGGTCGGGGTGGCAAGTCCGGGCAATCCTTTTGCACTGACTCACGCTTGGCAGCACAGGTCACCCTGCTTGGACAACAGCAGAAGACCTGGCATATGTCATGGAACCTCAGAAGGTCAAAGCCGTGTAACTTAGCCCAACTGAGCGCATTAAGAGCCACTTAATTAGCTCAGGCTACCAAAGGCAGGGAAAGGACCCATGAAAAGTTCCTATTTGACATCTCGGGTAACTTACTAAGCTGTGGAAATGTGCTTCTACAGCTGAGACTAGATCTAGTTGGAGATGTCCCTGCTTACTGTAGAGGGGTTGGACTAGGTGACCTTTAGAGGTCCCTTCCAACCTAACACCTTCTATGATTCTGTGATTTGTCCACCACCTCTATAGATGAGAGCAGACAAGGGGCAGAAGGAAAATTCACTTTCTCCAGTGAATGCCGTGGATCAGCTTTCACATGAGAACTGCTCAAAGCACCTACTGTCTTCAGCGTGTCCTGCTAGCAGGCAGTGCTTCAGTTCACCTGTTCTTACTGTACTGTGGCTGAGAAATAGGAGCTGACTCTTCTCAGGAGTTAAATTCCTAGGCCTTGGATTTTTTTTAGCTATTTTGCTGGTATTTATTGACATTGCATAATCTTATTGTCACCTATTCCAGGATAAAAGGAACTCCCAGCCCAATTAGATATTTTTAAAAAATATTTTCACGTTGGTGATTCCTGGATAATTAAATTGCCTCTTCAAGTAAGGACCTGAAATTTAAATTAAGCCGGGGCTAACCTGAGTCTGTTTTAGGCAAATGTATTTTAAAGGAAATTGTTTTGAGCGAAATTGTTGCTCCTTGGAATATCCCCTTTTAACGCCTTTCCTGGCTGTTTTATGGAGTCGCGGCACGCCTGGGTGAGAGGCACGGGGGGAAACTGGAAAGCTGGACTCATCTGTGCTTTTTCCATCTATTAGGAGTTTGAAGCTGTAGATTAGAGATCGCTTGCTGGTGAAAACTTGGATTGCAGAGGAAAGCAGTGGCTTCGTTGGCTTTTCCCAGGAAAAGCAGTAGTTAGTGGGTGAAGTGAGCGGACGTGGAAGCAGCAGCGTAGCATATACATTAAATAAGTACTAAATGGCAAAAATTACTGAGCTATGACTGAGTGTATCAAACATAAAACACTAATCTACACAAGTACTTTGGTGTTCTTTCCCTAATTGATTAATTTAATAAAACCATTAGGAAGAACTTGAAAGGGCACTTGAATTGCAGAAGGACAATGCCAAAGGGAGGGAGAAAGGTGGGGAGGCTTCACTGAGAGGTGGAAGGGAGCAGGACAAGCACTTGCAGCAGGAGGATGTTCCTCATGGGCTGTTAGATCATTAGATAGAGGGGATTCTGTTTTTAACTTGTGCGGGTGGTTTTAGTGGTGTTGGTGAAGGAACACAAGGCTCCTCAAGTGCCCCTCAGCAGCAGAGTCCACGGGAAGGCAAGTCCTGGCTCTGTGGGCCGTGGACAATAAACTGTCCGAAGGAGTTGTCTCTGGAAGTGCTCGTTGCTGCTTTCTCTTGGAACTGAGCTCCCGTATGAAGGATGTCTTCACACTGCTGTTTGTGGTCAGGAAGCATTTTATATGATAATTATTGGGTTAAAATAGCAGCAGCTCCGTATAGGCTCAGGCTAAAGTGCTTGAAAGTGGTTGAAACCTGCGGGAACAAACACAAACGACCGGCGAGGACATTTATTTTTAAAATGGAGTGTGCAGAGACAGGAATTTTACTCACTAAAAAATAGAAAGTAAGATTTCAATAAAGGTTTTTTTTTTTTCCTAATAAAAACAATGGCTGGGAAAGAACATTTTGATCTATAGGGAAAACAGAACTGCAAGCGCTACCTCCACGAAAACTAATTCAGGAAGAAGTGCCCACTTAATCCAGCGATGACGTTGAGTTACGGCAGCAATGTTCCTTTCCTTTCCACTACGGGGAGTGCTGGGAGGCTCAGAAAGTACTCTGCTTTGCGCTAGCTTTTAAAAGACTTCCAAAATGACGATAAATTTAGAGGCTTTGATGAACTGTTGGTGATGAATTGAGCTCCTCGCTGAGCCGTGAGCACCGCGAGCGTGAACCACCACACCGAGCAGAAGAGATCGGTGCCTTTCTGAGAGTTTCAGGACTGATTTAAACAATGAAATGTGTATTGCAGTATACTCCGGGCTTTTTTTTGGTGTATTATTAGATAAATGAGGTTTTAAAGGATAGCTTGCAAGGTTTTATTCTGAGTTGTACTGAGAACTCCTTGGCTCCGTGGGTATCTTGTTCTACTTTCCTATTTTAGTTTTTACAACTACTCTTGCTTCCTGAGATACTTAAGGAATTACGTTCACTTTCTGTTGATGAAAACCATCTGAATTTGGGAATTCTTTACGGTTCTGAATTAAGAGTACATCTGATAATTCTTACATGCTCATGTATTGCTTCCATTCCTTTTCAGTTCCTTTTCTGTTACTTTGGCACTAAATCGCCCGGGTGAGGCACTGACCTGACCCGCTGGCAGTGACCTCCTGAGCAAAGCTGTGTTTGTGTTCTCCAGGAGCTGGTGACAGCTTTGGTTTTGTGGTTTTCCTGCTCATCCTTTCAAGAGCTTTCAGTGTAAGGGTGGATAACTTGTGCGTGGCTTTGTGTCTTGAGATAGCTCAGGGATACTTCAGCACCATCGCTTTCCTTCTCTGCATCAGTCAGCTGGAGACATCGACGTGTTTTTATGTGATTTACAGTTTAGGTTAGAGAGCGGTATTCTAGATATTACACATGGAGAAGAGGAGGAATCATAGAATGATTTGGGTTGGAAGGGACTTTTATAGACCATCTAGTCCAACCCCCTGCACTGAGCAGGGACATCTGCAACTAGAGGAGGTTGCTCAGAGCCCCGGCCAACCTCACCTGCAATGGTGCCAGGGATGGGGCAGCCACCACCTCTCTGGGTGACCTGCGCCAGGCTCTCACTATACCCTCAGCATCAACAATTTCTTCCTTCTCTCTCATCTAAATCTCCCTTTTAGTTTAAAACCATCACTCCTTCTCCTGTCACAACAGGTTCTGCTAAAAAGTCTGTCCCCATGTTTGTTACAGTCTTTCTTTAAGTCCTGAAAGTCCCCAAGAAGGTCTCCCTGGAGCCTTCTCTTCTCCAGGCTGAACAAGCCCAACTCTCCCAGCCTGGCCTCCAAGCAGAGGAGTTCCAGCCCTTGTATCATTTTTGTGGAGCTCTGGTAGGGTGTGCCTGGCAAGCATGTTAAAGGGTTTGAAGGGTTTCTTTACCATGTAGGTGGTTCCTGTGCTGTTTCCCACCCCTCAAGTGCTTAAAGCACTTTACAGACCCCTCCTGCCAGACAGCAGCTGCCAGGGCCCATACCCAAAACTGGAGGCGGTTGCTTGAGTACTCTCGGCCCTTCTCTCTTTTTAGTTAAATCTGAGGTAGGGAGGACAAAGCACAGTTCTGATTTTCTTTGATCCAAGCAGACCTCCTTCCAGTTTTTCCTCTGAGAGCGTTGTTTGTGCCCTCTGGGTTTTGGGCAGCATGGCAGCTCCCCTCCGCTGTCCAAACCTGGCCCACGCGTGGATTACATTGTACCAGAAATGTGTTAGAGACAGGACGAACAATCATGGGGGTATTTGTGATGGGGTGTGTGTGTGGATGGTAGAATTTAATTGCTGGAGCAGCCCAAAGCCAGACTCCTGGAAATGACCATATCCCTACATCCCTGCGTTCCAGAGACGCTGAGGGCAGCTCAGCACGGCAGCTCCAACAGCCCAGCTGCAGAGGACCTGCGTCCAGGTTCACCCTGAGATTAGAGCCGTGGTTTTGGTTGCAAAGTACAAGCCCTTGACGAAGAGAGCCGTGGTGCAAGCCCTGCCTGGTGGCTGGCATGGAAAAGCAGTGACCTCGTGGGAGCCCCAGGGTTTTAGGGAAGGCAAGGATGATTACCGGGAGCCAGCTGAGGTGGTAGCAATCACAGCAGTAACTGAAAGATTACAAGACAGTAACTTTCCATATTAAAGTGCATCTAGGCTGTTGAAAATGCTCTATTCTGGACATCTTATGTTATGATTTAGCTCCTGCACTATGGCTTGCTGGACAAGGCTCTGCACCTGACAGTTCAAGCGGGAGGAAGGTGTCGGGGATTACACGTGCTTCCAGTGGGATCGGGGCTGGGGGAGCTGGCAGCACATCCCCAGGGTAAGGAGGGGACAGGGGAGGGAGGGATGGGGCTGCCCGCATGTCCCTGTCCCTGCCGCCAGCTCTCTGCCCAGCCCACCCGGCTCTGCAAGGCTCCAGGTCGCTCTTCTGGGAGTAGTTTCTGAGATCTGGGCTAATGCCACCCCCTGCTCCCATCCCCATCATTTAGTAGCTCATGAATCAAAAAGATACTGTGAAGAGCCATAATTATGTTGGGTGAAGAACTCACAAATATTTATTTCCCATTTATGTTACTGACAAAAGATGTATCTTAGAAAGGGATATTTCTGTAATACATTATAATCTCAAAGTACAATGCAAGTATACGTAGGAGGATTGCTACACTTTCAGTTGAAATTAGGGCTACCACAAGTAAAACAAAACCGAAGAGTATGTGAGTATGCATAACGTTTTTAGGAAATATTTTTCTAGGCAAATTTCCTCATGTACAATAATTCTCTTCCCCTTCCTCCTCCCAGGCTATATATGAAGCACGCAGCACTGCAGGCTCCAGACTAGTTTATTTGAAAATTCCATTTTTTAAAATGATCAAAAATAAAAAGATCAAAAAACCCCCAACCTCAAACCCTGCATTACAAAACAGGGAGAAGAGACATAACTTTTGATATTTAATTTTTTTGCTTGTGTGTTAGATCACACACATCCACTTCCCACCAGCTCATGTCTTCTGCTTTCTTGTCTCATCACGCAGCAAGTGTCTTTAAAGCACACCTATGAATACAAAAGGCGTGTCAGTAATTAGCTTGACATTAAATGCTGGTATGTCTCTGTCAGCAGGATCGCTTCCACATGCATCAACCAGGCGAGACACTAGTATGGAGGTTTAAAGGCTTCTTAAATCCTCTGGACTGGGTGCTGATGAGGCCACCCCTCAAATCCTGGGGTTGGTTTTGGGCCCCTCACTCCAAGAAGGACATTGAGGGGCTGGAGCGTGGCCAGAGAAGGGCAACAAAGCTGGGGAAGGGTCTAGAGCAGGAGTGTGGTGAGGAGCAGCTGAGGGTCCTGGGGGTGTTGAGCCTGGAGAGAAGGAGGCTCAGGGGAGACCTTCTGGCTCTGCACAACTCCCTGACAGGAGGTTGAGTCAGGCTCTTCTCCCAGGGAGCAAGTGTTAGGACAAGAGGAAATGGCCTCAAGTTGCATCAGGGGAGGTTTAGGTTGGGCATGAGGAACAATTTCTTGGTGGGAAGGGCTGTGAAGGGCTGTGCCAGGCTGGGCAGGGCAGTGGTGGAGTCCCCATCCCTGGAGGGGTTTCCAAGCCATGGAGGTGTGGTGCTGAGGGCCAGGGTTTAGTGGTGCCCTGGCAGCGCTGGGTTAACGGTTGTACTTGATCTTAAAGGTCTCTTCCAACCAAAACAATTCTGTGATTCTAAAATGCCTGCACAGGGTACCATTTCTTGCTGTAAGGAAAGTGCTCCTCTGCGAACATCTCCCAGGAGGGGATGCCCATACCCTGCTCCACATAGGGTTGCCTCTCCTTGCTGGAGGGTTCCCCCCCATGCTCAGAAAGGGGCTCTGGGCAGAGGTGCTCCTGGAGAAGTTTGCCTCCCGGTGCAGTCTTGCTTTCTTGCTTGGGGGAGAACCAACCCTCAAGCAGTTTTGCTCTGAGGCATCGTGCTGCCATGATGCCATCTCCTGTGCTGTCAAAGTGCAGTTTTTCAGTGCACCTCAAACATTCCGAGTGTCTCATTCTCTTTGACTGGTTTGTTTTCACGTTGTCCTTGGAGTTGCAGCATCTTGGTTCTTCCAAGGCAGGGAATGAGCTACTGTCCTTGTGTCCCTGGGATGGAATCCTAGGCCAGCCATGCTCTGCAGGCCATTAGCAGTTTGGAGTCAGCCAGGACAGCTGCCCCGAGCTGGCTACAGGAGTGTCCCGTCACACTCAGTATACAGGGAGTAGTTTGCTGAGGATGAGGCTCCTCATCTTCCTTCTCCTTCTCCCTGTCCCTGGAGGGGGCTCACTCATCGTTCTGCTCCCAGGGATGTTTTCCAGTGTATTGTGACCGCCGTACATTGGCTGGGCTGAGCGTGAACTTTACGTGCTCTACATGGGCATTGGTGTCAGTTTGGCTGTTTCATTAAATCCACTTTCATTTCGACCCTTGGCTCTCCTCTCCTTTTCCTGGCCCCTTCAGCTGGGGAGGGGACATCAGGTGATGGACGGGCTATAGTTTAGCCCTGGATATGGGCTAAATGTAGACAGCTGTGATTCTTGGCTTCAGAGTAATTCAGAACTTACCCCCTTTCTCTTGACCATTGCTGCTGCTTCTAATGTTTTCAGATCCTCTTTGAAATCCCTTGCAAACCAAAACGGGAACGTCACGATCCCTGCCTTGCAGTGCACTGCACTGGCCACTGGCAACTCCCTGCCCGGCGCGCAGATACAGAAATCCCAAGGAACTGGGTGGTGATGATAGTTCTTAGATGTCAGGTTTCTTCTCCATCTCATCTGGCAGCCAGAGGCGTTCAACACAGATGCAGCGTGAGTGGGCGGTCAGTGAAACGCCCCAGTGTCTCCAGCGGCCAGCTCTGGAGAGCAGCTTCTCTCAGTCTGCGCTGTGTCTAGTTTCTTCTTAATTAGGCTGTTTTCCCATCCTCTGAGGTCTCAAGGCCTGGCATCCGCTCGGCACAGCGCGTGGGGCGTGTGTGCACTTCACTGACACTTCCTCTCCGAGGTGACGTTTGCCAGTCGGGAAGCACCGGCTCGTAAGAAGCACAGAGCTTAATCTTGGTGTTACAGTGACTTACTGCGTGACCTTTCGAGCAACCACTTAACTTATCTGAGCCTCCATTTCCCCACGGAGATAATACTGTATCAGAGGGCTTTCCAGATTAAATGGCTCATTGACTTGAAAATCACATTTCCTCCTGAAAATCATTTGCCTACTGTTTTTTCCAAGTGACAGCCAGGATACCCCGTGCTCCCTTGGATGGTGGCTAACCCCAAGCTGTTCCCCCATCTGTCTGCTCAGTGTAGGGCTGGGCAAGCCCTGGCAGCTCACATGCGTGCCAGGATTTGGGCACAAGCAATAGGACAAGAGGAAACAGCCTCACGTTGCCCCAGGGGAGGTTGAGGTTGGACATGAGGAACAATTTCTTGGTGGGAAGGGCTGTGAAGGGCTGTGCCAGGCTGGGCAGGGCAGTGGTGGAGTCCCCATCCCTGGAGGGGTTTCCAAGCCATGGAGAGGTGGTGCTGAGGGCCAGGGGTTAGTGGTGCCCTGGCAGCGCTGGGTTAACGGTTGTACTTGATCTTAAAGGTCTCTTCCAACCAGAACATTTCTATGATTCTGTTGCAGGCAGACACTGCTGGGCTGGCTCCATGCAAACCTTGAGTCAGGTCTGGGGGGCCATCAGTCCACTCATGACCAAGATCAACAAAGCCTTGGGGCAAGCAGAGAAAAAAGGTTGACAAGTTTGGGGGTGGGGCAAGTGCTGGTGGACCATGGACCTCAGACTGGAGTGGGTTTGTGGCGCAGTGCTGGGCTACTGGCACTTCCTGACCAGTGCTAACGTTGGATTTGGGATTTTTACTCTTCTTGCCCCGGCAGACTCACCCAGTCTCCTAGATAAACGATGTTCATAACTCCTAAGGCCACAATCCTTTAGTGCAGCCATTTCTTTAAAGCAGGCAAAGAATTAAAATCGCAGACAATGTGAGGGTTAAAAACCACAGAAACAAACAAAGGAAATGAAGTTGTGGTAGCTCCTGAGTGGTGAACTCCAGCAGCTGAAATCGCTGTTGTGATGCGTTGTATGTAGACATTGTAAAGCAACATGGCACTTGACTCCAGTTCAGGTCCTGGAGTGTTTACAGTTTTTAACCTTTCCTTGTGCAAGAAAATAATATAGTGTCTGCAGGTATTGCAGAAGTTTGTAAAACTGAAGAACACCAGTGACCTGGGTAACACACAGAGACTTTTCAAAAGCCTGAGCTTCAACGTGAAATCCTCTGATGCATTGAGTGGGAAGTTATGAAAGCAGAAGTTAAATGGATTAAGAGCAATGAAAGGGAATAACTGCGCATTAGAAATCATCGTGGTGCAGAAAGGTTTGCACTGAGACTCTGCAGGGCCTCTCCAGCGTTTTGATCGATCATTTTGAAGGATATTACCATTGATTAAAATGAACAGAAAACCTGCCAAAGTGGTGGTAGGTAGCACAGAGGTAATGCTGAATGGGAGTCGGTACGATGCAGGGATACGGATGATGCGTGAGCCCATTCAAAAAAAAAAAAAAAGCAGGGGTAGGAACACCCATGCAAACGTCTGTCTGGAGCAGGACAGGCAGGCTGGCCTCTTGGGGTGGATGGCTGGATCCTGACTGGGGGAAAAGGGGACAAACTGACACACAGGGGGTTTGATGCTGTGGGAATTGTGGCCATTGTTTGGAAATTACGGGGAGTGGGGCAGGAGTGGTCCTCCTCCTACCCCCTCTGTGCATGGGGCTGCTGAGACCAACCCACCATGGGTTTAATGTCCACCGGCTCAGAAGGAAGGAGAAGGTCCAGTGTGTAGCCACAAAATGCTCTGGGGTTAAGGACATGCCTTAAATGAACACATTAAGGAACTCGGTTTGTAATTTATTAAGAAGATGACTGAGATGACTTGAATACATCCCCCAAGGACCTTTGTGGGAAGGAAGTCTTGATAGTCTTGTCTGTGAGAAAGTGCTTCGTTCTGGAAGGGAAAGGCAGAGAGGAACCAGTGGTTTACCGGGAAAGCTGACAAATTCAGTCTGCAAATAAGACCTGCTTTAGCAGCAAGTGTGGCTGAACTTGGATGTCACTGCCAAAGGAACAGCTGAGTCCTTCTTCTCCAGATGCCTACAAGTTCAGAATGAGCATGACATCCATCGGGAGCTATGCTGCAGTGAGAGAGGTTAATGGTCTCAGTCAAATCATAGAATCATTTAATGGATTGGGTGGGAAAGGACCTTCAGAGCTCATCTAGTGCAACCCCCCTGCACTGAGCAGGGACATCTGCAACCAGAGCAGGTTGCTCAGAGCCCTGGCCAACCTCACCTGCAATGGTGCCAGGGATGGGGCAGCGACCACCTCTCTGGGAAACCTACGCCAGGCTCTCACCACCCTCAGCAGCAAACATTTCTTCCTTCTCTCTTGTCTAAATCTACTCTCTTTTCAAGGGGTGATGGTTTTAACTAAAAACATAACTAGATTAATGCTGCCTGGTCTACACCCAGCTAGATGAAACGGGTTGCAGGTGCCCCTTGCCTTGCACTCTTGGATTGATGACCTGATGGATGTGTGTTTCTGCTCCAGTGAAAGAGCTGGCCTCAAAGAGACAACGCTGCAGCACTCCTGGCTGGAGGAGGGGTGGTGTGGGCTTGGGGAAGGTGGTAGACCTCAGCTGCAGAGGTACACACGGCCAGTCGCACTCCATTCAGCAGGGAAAAACGGATAGGGAGTTTCGACAACAAAGATTTCATCTAATGGTGTGTTAGCCTGAGAACTAACGGGCTGTCCAGTTCTGGTTTGGAACAGTTGAAAGGGGATTTTATTTCTGTAACCGACAATTTCTGCAAATATTTCCGCATCATCCTGCGTGCCCATGTCTGGCTTTAAAGGACCTGGGCTGTGCCAGTGCGTCTGTCCTGCGGCCTCTCCTGGTGCTTGGGGTGTGTTGGTGGCCTTGCTTATCACCCAAAACCCTACGAGTGGTGCGTGGCTTCAGGAAAAGCGTTATTCTGGGGTTCAGTGTTTAAAGAACAAATGCAGTATCCAAAAAAAGTGTGTGTGTTGGGCTTGCTCCGCCTTGGGCTAACTGGCACAGGGATCTGTGCACACAGTCACTGACCGTGCCGACAAACACCCACGTCCACGCTGGAATGTGCATTAATAAATCACACTTCCTAATTGCGAGGAGGAGGCTGGTCTGGCTCATCTAAAAGCACGGATATTCAAGAGTACAGAAATAAGTTCGATGAAAGTTCTAAGACATCAAAACCAAGCCAGAAGTAGATGGAAGCCTTGACAGAAAGCCACGAACATGTTACATTTGATGCACTATAAGCTGAAACTCGTGGCTGATCTTCGTCCTCGCCACACGCTGGAAACACAAGTTGTAGCTGACACCGATATCCTGGTGGGAATGACTTTCGGGGTTTGGTTTTTTGCTGCCAGCCCGTGCTCGTGTCAGGGATATTTCTCACCTCGTTCCCCAAAAGAATTTTTATTTGCATTTGTCTGTCTAATTTTATCTAGAGAAAACTTTAAATCAGTTGCCCCAAGGAGCAGTCCTAACACCTTGCTGGAAGCTTTCCATACAGACCAAACAGGACAGCGTTGGCCCTGGAGCTGGGACTGACGGGCTTTGGGCAAGCAAGCTTTTCCCATGTCTGCTGCTGGTTTTAGCATGACAGCTTTGGAGGCCCCATCGTGCTGCTTCCATCAGGGCTCCCACAGCACAGGACACCGAGGAAAACCATTAGCGAGGTCGTTGCTGCCGGCCTTTATATTAGGCAGGAACCTTGACAGAGAAAAAGTAGAGCAGTGTAAACTCATAGGCGGCTGTTAGGGATGATCCAAGGCACAGAAGAGACTTTCATGCAGCACAACGAGCTTGTTTGGCTTCATTGATAAGGGGACGTGGCAGCAGAGCTGCAGCAGCTCGTCCAGGACGAAGCTCCACAGAAAGTCCCTGTCTAATCCTGGATATAAGCGCTGGGGAGGCGCTTATATCTGGCTGGCTGGCTGCTCCCTCCAGCCCAGCATCCTCATCCCTGTGCAGATCATGGCAAAGCCCTTCAGCCCCTTCGCCCAGGGGCTGGCTGTGAGTTGTGTTAACACCAACAACCCCCCCGTGTGTGCCCGGTTTGCTGAGGATGCTGGGGGGGGACGGGGAGTGCTGGCAGCACGTTCACAGCTTTGGAGAACGAGCAATCCCGTGGGGTACCGCTCACAACCCAGCTCACGCTGGGGCCCTCTTCTTGCTTTCAGCACAGCTTCGTCTCTGTCACTGAGCGGCTCGTCCGAGGTGTCGGGTTTTCTCTTCCAATTAAGCAGCCTGCTCAAAGGACGGGGGCCTTTCCTTGTCACGAGCGTTCTGGCTGTAACAGGATTAGTGATACCGCTTGTGTGGCTGCTGAGCTTAGCGGTGTTACCCAGGCCAGTTTATCAGAGCCGTGTCTCGTTACTCATTACGGTTACATCCGTGACAGTCATTTCTTTCTTTTTTTCTGATCCCGGAGATGGAGCCGCCCGAGGCCCCGCTGCTTTCGTTGCGTCCGTTCTGCGCGACTGCAGAGATCCAAGGGGCTCTAAGGAGACGAAGAGCCTCCTACACACTGAGAGCATTTATTGAGGCATAATTGGGTGGTGAAGAAGGGACAAGTTTTACAGAAATAGCCCCTTTTCTCCAGCGCTGCCTGAGCACCCCAGACCATCGCGGGGAGAGCCGGGCCAGCGGCCGGGTGTGTCGATGTGGGACAGCAGTGCCTGGCTAGCTGTGGCCAGCTGGGATGTGCTCCGTGTCCGAGCAGGTCTCGGGTTGGTTTTCTCGTTACTGTTCCTCCATGTAAGGTGTTAAAAACCTGTCCAGCTGAAAGCATGAGCTGGGATGAGCGTTCCTGGTGTCCCTGTCCCCAGCTGGTGTGGCTGTGTTTGGGATGCTGTTCGGGCTGGAGCAGGGGCTTTCGTGGAGTTCCGAGTGCCAGGCAGTGGGAGTTTTGCATGTGCTTTGCTGGGGACAGGCCTTGGGATGGTGCTGTTGGTTCCTGGTAGCATGCGGGTTTCCAGGAGGTGTTACTGCAGGCTCTCAGACTGGAGCTCACCTGTCTTGTGAAGCTGATTTGGATTACATGAATTCAGAAAAAGCGCTGTGGTGGTGGTAAGACGGGATGTTTCTCCAGATCAGCTGCTAACGTCCTCTGAGCAGAGGCATGAGAAGGGCGAGGATGAAGTCTCCATGTGCGACCTGGGAAGATGATTGAACCATGGATTGAGTGTCCGTGGTGACTGTGAGGACAGATCAGTGCTGGCTTTCTAAAGAGGTCTATGAACACGTCTTCTTGTTGCCTGTAAAATTTTCCAGCTGTTTCTTCCCTTTTCACTTGTGCCTTCGCAGAACAGAAGGGCGAGGGGATGGCCAGAGAGCTGCTGGAATATACACTGAGCCAGCAGGACTTGGACTTCTCTGGACGAGGCTGTTTTCAGGCTAATTTCTCATTCAATGAGGCGTCTCTGAAATGAACAGCTTTTGCATTTTGTCCCTTGTTTTCGCTCTTCACTACAAAGCTTCTAAGTGTCATCTCAGAGGCTAGGGAACGTGAGAAGCTCAAGGAAGATGAGATACGCAGTTATCCGTACCAGCAGAAGGGGAAATGGATGTGACCGTGTCATCTCGCGGTGGCTGTGACACACTTTCCTAAGTCTCTATTCATCAACTGGAGAGTGGCTTTTCTAGGGCATTTGTTTGCAAATAGTTTCCCTGCAGTAGAATTACCCTTCAGGAGAGAAATCATCTTGGCTGGAGTTGCTCCTGCTTTCAAAGAAGAAAAGCTTCCCTGCGATTGCAGCGAGGAGCTGCCAAAGCTGCCTCCTGGTACCAGACACTACGCTCAGAGGAGCAGCAATCGTTGTTTTCATTTTCCTTGCAGGAGTTACTGAGGGGGCCGGGTTTGCTTTGTTTGGAATTCTCCTGGTTTTCCCGTGCTGGGAATGCTGGGGCTTCTCAGAGCCTCCCAGGCCTTGTAACCAGATGAGGGGCAATGGGCACAGCCTGTAGGTCACAACAGGCAGGTCCATTTTTCAAACCTGTTATTCTTTCTCCTGGACAAGCTGTGGAGTATTTATGGTGCTCTTTGTAAGACTTTTGTTTGTTTTGGCAACATAAAGTACGTATCACAAGTACCTGCCTTCAGAGCAGAGCCTTCCTCCGTGGGAGAGGAGCAGTGCAGGATAACTCATAACTTCTGTGAAAATAGCCCCTGCAGTAAAGCCGCGAGAAATCCTGAAGGATGGGAAGGAAACATTCAGGTCTGGCTGCAGGCAGGCTGGGATAAACGGTCAGATTCGTGCAGCTGAGGAAGCAGGGAATAAAAGAGCAGCGTTACGTGGTGGTACCGATACTGCAGGCTGGGAAGTAGCTCTGGAGAAGCCGGGGGCGAGAGTCCCTTTGGAAAACGGGGGTTCTTCGCTGCAGGAGAGGTGATTTGATGTAGGGTTTGTGCTGATGCTCTGGCCCGTGTGAAGTTGCAAAGTCTGGAGACATTATTTGTGGGTTTTGCAATGAAACTGTAGGTACGTGCTGCCTTCCAAAGAGAGGGGCACTGGTACGGGGGTCACTGAGCAGACTCTCCACGGTGCTGGATGTTGCTCCTAGCCAGAGAATTCAACAACGCCCTTGGTCACACACACCTCTGCAGGGCGAGACCACGAGCGAAACCGTTTACATCTGCTGGGAGGAAGATGAGTCTTCTAATCATTCTCAGGAAGGGAAGGGAAAGGTTTTGTTCCTTGATAACCAGTCCAGGTCTAATAATCAGCTTTGTATTAATAGGAAACTGCAAGATCCAGGAAGGAGGATGTGGGTGAGGCTGAGAACCTGGGGTTGATGTTTTGGGAAGGCTCCTACTGCCTTGGGCTTGGAGGTTTTCAGAGTCTCCCCCGCCCCCGGGCACCAAAGGAGTCTGTGAAGCCAGGGTGCGGGAGTCGCAGGCACAAGTACGTACTTTGGGTTTGCTCTTGGGGCGGCGTGATGGTAGATGAGGGCTGTGCAGGTGTCCTACACTGGGAGATAATGTCTGTGTATAGCTAAATATTGAGCGGTACCACGAGGGTGACTGTTTTCTTTGGATGCTGCATCAATAGTTGTAATTTGCTGCTGCAGCTGTGATGACACAAAGCCATGAAAGAGGCAAGGTTCCTAGGGGAAGGTGGTACCTTCCGTTAGTCTCAAATCTGTTAGAGATGTGAAAAAAGGTTTGGATACCCAGAAGCTCTTGTGGGTTTTTTTTTTCCCAGCTCCATCATCTGGCCTAACAAAAGATACCCCCTCCCCTGCCAGCTTTTCTCCCCGCTGCTGTCACAGCTGTAGCCACAGGAGCTGTGGAGCTGTGTGCGGGGGGTTGTGTCGGCTGCTCTGGCAGGAGGTGCTGCTTCTCCTTAGGAGCACCGGTGGTAACTTGGGCAGGGTTGATGGAAACGATAACCCCTGAAGTTATCATCAAAGGAAAGACTGACAAAGCTTGACCTGCCTAGTTAGTATCCTGCCAACCACATCCTGGGCTGCATCCCCAGCAACGTGGGCAGCAGGGCAGGGAGGGGATCCTGCCCCTCTGCTGTGCTCTGGGAGACCCCCCTGCAGTGCTGGGGCAGCTCTGGAGTCCTCAGCACAGCAGAGACATGGACCTGGTGGAGCGGGGCCAGAGGACGCCCCAGCAATGATGGGAGGGCTGGAAGGCCTCTGCTGGGAGGCCAGGCTGGGAGAGTTGGGCTTGTTCAGCCTGGAGAAGAGAAGGCTCCAGGGAGACCTTCTGGTGGCCTTGCAGGACTTCAAGGGAGCCTACAGGAAAGCTGGAGAGTGATTTTTTACAGGGACAAAAGGCAATAACTTTAAGCTGAAAGACGTAGATTTAGATTAGATATAAGGATATAAAGAATAAATTATTTACCCCGAGGGTGGTGAGACCTTGCACAGGTTGCCTAGGGAAGCTGTGGATGCTCCATCCCTGGAGGTGTTCAAGGCCAGGTTGGACGGAGCTTTGAGCAACCTGCTCTAGTGGGAGGTGTCCCTGCCATGGCAGGGGGTTGGAACTAGATGATCTTTAAGGCTCTTTCCAAACCAAACCATTCTGTGGTTCTATGATTGTTTCTAGTTTACCGGTAACTGCATGGAGACAAGATTTTCAGTGGTAGGAAAACATAGCTTCTTCATAGCCTCCGCTGGACTCTCTCCAGTAGCTCCTTGTCTCCCTTGACCTGGGGAGCCCAGCAATGGACCCAATACTCCAGAAGTGGCCTCACCAGGGCAGAGTAGAGGAGGAGGAGAACCTCCCACGACCTGCCCCACGGTGCTTTCACGGGGAAGGCTGGTGGGCCACCGGCGTCACAGTGTCCAGGGAGCTGTACGGATGGTGCCTGCCGTGCCGTGCCGGGGCTCTGCTGCCGCCACGCTTCACCGATGTTTGGGCAATGGCGTAATGGCAGCTGGTGCCAAAAACGTCTCTCCTGTCTCGGAACGTTTTATGGCCATAGAGTTATAACCTTTAATCTGCCAGCGTGTGCTAGCTCATCTCACCAAAAGGCACAGAAAATGCCAACGTGGCTGAAATGCAGCGAATTTGAGGTTGTTAACATTTTCTTTGTCTTTTGCCTAGAAGGAGGAGCACAAGCTCCGAGTCCAAGGCAGCTTTTCATGACAACCACCATCACAGAACTGACTAAACACGCAGATTCGGATCCAGGCCCCGGAAAAGCTGTTTGTGGACGCTGCTTTCAAGCCTCTTGCAGCAAGCAGGAGGAACCTTATTATTAGCATCTTGTTGCACGTTCTTAGTATTCATTGAAAACATTGATATTTTTACCAGCCAAGTGCTGGCAGCAAGCTGCAGCCTCCAGGCTCGGAAATTTTTTAATTAAAATTTAAAACCAAGCCCAGCAGCAATAAAAATCTTGGCTGATAGTTGCACGGTTTGACTCTCGACAGCCCTGGTTTTGGTGTGATTTCGCTTGTCTCTCTCCCCAGCACGACTGTCCCGCAGGTCTGGGCTGTTTTCTCCCCTGGAGCTGCTGTGTAGCTTGTCCAGGGGCCACTTGGTGCCATCAAATCAGCGCGGCGAGCGGGGGCTTGGGGCGTGCGTCCTGGATTCGGGGCTTTGAATAACGCTTCGCTGCGGCCCAACCGGGGTTCAGCAGGGATTGTCTGATGGCAGGAGAAAGCACTTCTGCTCCGGCTGAGGACCCAGCTCCAGAGGAGGGGTGTTCCTGGTGTTACTGAACACCGGCAGCAGCTGCTCCCTGGGAGCCGTCACCCATGCCAGCATCGCTGAGGTGGGGCTACAGGTGGAGCTCAGGGGATGTTCCAAGGGTATTTTCTGGCATGTGTGTTGGACTGGTGCTTCCTCCCTCAGGGCAGGTGACCTGAGGATCCCAGCAGTAAGGTGGCCAAGGGTCTCATCTGTCATGGGGTTTGGTGTCCCAACATGCTTCAATCTAGAAGGAAACCAAAGACATCTCTTTTCTTCTTACTTCGCCAGAGACCTCCAGGGGTGCAAGGAGACTAAAACCAGCTGAGGCATTTCTGAGTTCTGAGATCCTATTCTAAACATTTTCAGAACTTGAAAAATTATTTCTAGTCTTTTAGAGGGTTAATTTTATATGCTTCTTGTTATTCATGTGTTATTTTATGAGGTAGCAGTCAAACCAATGGCTTGTCATAATATGACAGTATTGCTGAAACATTCCCTTATTTTAATGTTATTTATAAAAATTGGCAACTATGACTGATCAGTGCTGATTAAAAGACATAAAATGCTCTCGAGATCCAGATGTCTCTGCCGCATGGAGCAGCCATGAGAGGGGTGGCTGATTTGTTTGTTTGTTCAAAGTTTCCTCTGCAGTGGACAGTCTTAGAAAGCCATGGCCAGGTAAGGAGCTGTTGGTTTTCTGGCAGAAAGCCTGGGTGTGTTCCACAGTGTGTAGCCTGGGTTACTTTCCAGAAATTAAATTTAGTGCCCATTTCTGATGTAGGTTGTTACAGATTTACTGGATGACCTGATGGTGGCCATACTTGGTATGAATGGCCAACAAATCTCAAGACTAATTCAATTCCCTCCTGTAAAATCTCATTGCCTTTTGTTTCCAGGATATGTGAGTTTCTGAGTTGTTGAGGTGGCAGAGAAGGAAGGGTGTATGAGAGCCTGTGTGGTGGTGGGGTTTGGTGTCCTAGACTCACAGGTGTCCATAGAATTGTGTAGGTTGGAAAGACCTTTAAGACCACTGAGTCCAACTGTTGCCCCAGCACTGCCAGGGCACCACTAACCCCTGGCCCTCAGCACCACATCTCCACGGCTTGGAAACCCCTCCAGGGATGGGGACTCCACCACTGCCCTGCGCAGCCTGTTCCAAGGCTTGGTAACCCTTTTGGGGAAAAATTGCTCCTCATGTCACAGCATCACAGAATCACAGAATGGTGGGGGTTGGAAGGGACCTCCTGAGATCATCTCATCCAACCCCCCTGCCAGAGCAGGTTCATCTAAGGAGGGTCACACAGGAACGCGCCTGGACAGGTTTTGAAATTCTCCAGAGAAGGAGACTCCACAACCTCACTGGGCAGCCTGTTCCAGTGCTGTGTCACCCCCACAGTAAAGAAGTTTCTCCTCATGTTGAGGTGGAACTTCCTGTGTTCCAGTTTGTGCCCATTACCTAAATCTCCCCTGGTGCAACTTGAGGCTATTTCCCCTTGTCCTGTCACTTGTTCCTTGGGAGAAGAGCCCGACCCCACCTGGCTCCAACCTCCTTTCAGCAGTTGTCCTGTGAACACAGGGTGTGTTGTGTTGCCTGTCACAGCTGGAGGTCAACATCTAGCATGGGGCATGAGCTGAAATGCCACCAAGGCATTGCTGAGTGACTCACTGTGATTAGAACTGGGGCGGCACAAGCGAGGAACCCAGACTGCTCATCATTCAGAGACGCTGTGCCCTGTCCCTGTTGCCCTCTGTTTCCCGGGATGTGAAGCGTGGGGCTGGGTGGGCTGCCTGCTCCTTGCCTCCCTGGTGGATGTGGGATGTCCTGAGCAGCTACGTGCTCTTGACTCCATCACTTTTTCTTTTGAAGTGAACGGCAGCGTGAGCGAGATGAACACACATCCGTGGTTTTCTTTTAGAGGTTGCACCATGCTGAGAATCTGAGCTGTTCAAAACCATCTACATGAGAGACGTAATTGATCCCGGCGCTCTGCTCCCCCCGTGCCCCTCTTGTCTCTCCGCTCGGTAGCCTGTTTGATTCCCTGCAAATCTGTCACCTCTTTCTGTGATCTGTTTCCTCATTTGCTAGAAGAGGTCTTGCTACTACACTGATCTGCTTCCAGTCTTCTCAGGCTGCATTTTTTTAGCCATTTTTTGCTGTTCCATTGCTTTTGGGACATAGGGGGAGTGCGAGGCCCTGTTCTTCATTGAGGTATGGAAGAGCAAGGTCAAAACGTGACACCAGTTCCGCTTCTTGTACCTTCTCCAGGAGAGCCCTCCTGGGGCTCATTCTGCTCCTCCTTGGGTTATGAAAAACAATACATTTTTCTGGCTTCAAAAAGCAAAAGTAGACACTAGTTCTTGTGTTCTAAGACTCTCAGAAATACACATGCTCTGATTTGAAAATGCCCTCATGTCACAATTTATGGCCCCCTGAGCTCAGCTCCTTATGAGTTTTTCGTATTAGAATATTGCTGTTATTTATTAAATCCCTGATAAAGCTACACTTAATGCTCCCATAATAGAATGTGCATCTTTAAAGCTGCTGAATATGTGGTTTGTCACCGATGCAAAGTGTACTGATTAATTAAATAAGACTTAGAGATGCACAAAGCAATTGCTTCAAAAGGAAATGTTATTTACATCTAAGCAGATTAACAATTATGGAAACTTCATTTTTTCCTTACACAATCTGTCATGAGATTCCACTGATAGTTCAGAAGTCTCATGATTTAATGATTTGAAATTGACTTTCAGTATTAAACACATTTGCAAAAAAACATAAACAAATATCAGGAATCTTTATCCAAATAAATAAGGCCGATATTTTGCATAATGGCAATATTACAGTTCTTAGCAGGGGAAGAGAACAAGGGAATAAAAACCGTATGTGAAGTTCTGTCTAATTTTCAAAGCAAATATTGTAACTGTCATAACTATAGTAGATGAGTCTTAAAATGTCCTTGTAGAATGATGGATTTTCAGTAAGGAAAAGGTTGCCTGGCTGGGTAGTCTTCTGGGTTGTCTCAAACTCTGCTGCGCTTGCCTGTAATCTATCAACTGTTTACTGGGCAGTTAATCAGCCAGCACCAGACAAACCCAATCCTTTATCAAGCACTTTATCAAGGGCTCATCAAACGGCTGGGAGGCTGCTCGGCTCCTCCAATGAGACCTTGCTGCCCAGCTGGATTAATTCAGCTATAAAAGACAAAACCTCCTTCACTTGGTTCCTCTTGCTTTCTCTTTTTCATGTAAATGGAGAAAATGAATGATGCGTCAAGTACCGGAGTCTCCTTCACCAAGGTCTTTGTCCCTATGTTTCCTTTTTCATGTAATTAGTGTTTTAATAGCTAGAGGGCTGAAGGTCTGGGAAAGGTTGAGAGTTTCTAAGACCTGATGCGGGTTGATGGGTGGTGTCATTCAGAAAAACATTAACCCAAGGTTTGGTCTCCAGCAGAGGAGTTTTCCTCGCTCCTTTGATACCAGGTTTGCTGTTGAATGGTTCCTGACAGCAGCTCCTTCTGCTGAATCTCTTACCCAATTATCACTTACAGCTCAGAAGTTCATTAGCAGCCTGGTTCCCAGGGCCCAGCTCACAAACATCAGTGAAAGCCCATAGTAGCTGTTCTCATTAAGCCTTTAGTATAAAGGTACAACCACAGTCAAGTCATACATAACATTTTTTCATTAAATTATTTGTTTATTAAATTAATCAATATGGCACAGTTCTGCTTCTAACCTGTCCCAGCAGTGCTGGTGCCCTTGTTCTTCAGACCTTCTGTTTTCACCACTCTCTGCGTGGGGACTTGGGGTGTCCTTTGTGCTTTTTTTTTTTCTTCCTTGGTACCACCCTTTGTGCTCATCTCCTACTTTGAAAGTATTTCCCCGCTTGGGTCAGGAATCACTGCCACATTGCCCCATCATCCCCTGTAGAGCAGGCTGTGCTGTTCACGTGTTCCTGTTGAACCCACCACACTCTGGATAAACACCTTCAGCCTGCTGTGAAGGAGGCACAGCTCCACCTGCAAGAATAGACTAGAGTAGAATAAAGTAGAGTAGAACAGAATAGAATAGGGTAGATTGGAAGGGACCTACAATGATATCTTGGTCCAAGAAGTTTAGAATTAGTTTTACTGCTGTGCCTTGTTGCTGACTGTGAAGGAGCATGCAGGCCAAGAGATTGTTGACCACTTGTTGTTTTGGTTTTAAAGCCAACTAAACTAACTACATACTCTAACCCTAAATTCTTTGGGGAGGTGTGGGTCTCAAGGGCTGTCCGCAGCCCGGACACATGGTCCTGGTGTGCCCCACCACCTCCATTGGTAAGGTATGGGTGCAGTTCTGCCTCTGAACCTTTTTCCCAGAGTATTCAGTCCTTCTCTGCTGGACCTTGTTGTGAGACACTCGATACCTGTTCTCCATGGCAGTGAGCTATGAGATTTGAGTGTTCTTGAACTTCACCCTCCTGTTTTCTTTATTAGAGAGAAGAATTTTCCACAGGGGCAGTGAAAATCTAGAGCTGATCAAAATGATTGTGTCTTGGCTTAACGTTTTCAAAAAGATTCAGAAAGCGTTTCAATTTCTCCGAGAGGTGATGGTGTGTAACGTGAGCTACGGTGTGTAACGTGAAGCACTCGAGCTTTAAACCTCTTTATTTTAAGCGCATTGACCTTTTTGAAAAGGACTTGTCTGAATCTGTGGGTCATGTTTTCTTGGCCCTGTGCTAGGAGGGAGTTGTGCCAAAGGCACATGGTCTGGATGTTCTCCTCTGTAGCAAGACAATCTTCTCCTGCCACGCAACGAGGTGGGGAGCAGTGTCACGCAGCAGGACTTGCAGGACCTTTTAGACCTGGACAGGCAAAGGGTGTGCAAGTGGAAGGTGCTGAGCACCTCCGTTATCTGCTGCCTTCTGTGCACCTTCCTCTCCAGCACCTCAGCCCTTTAAATCTCTTCTCTCCTATGTGGAACATTGTGCGGCAAATGTGTACTAAGTAAATCTGTCATAAGCATTTTTATTATGCAATTCTGATGTGCAAGAATGGTATCTAAGCTGTTTAGAGCCATTGATTGCTATTGAGCTAATGAGCCGAGTGCTAATCAATTCTCCAGGAACTGCCATGAAAAGCTATTACACCTCCCACAGTGCCTGCATTGACAGCTTATTGGCAGAGTGATGGTGTTATCTGCCTCAAATTTCACCAGACAGACTATAATAATCTAGAAAATAATTTGCTGTCAATGATACTATAAGACGTGTCTGAGGATGATGAAGGAGGATGATGCCAATGAAGGGCTGCATGGAGCCTTTAATTGCAGATGTGTATTTACACAGTGCATGTTCTGCTGCCTCCCCTAACCCAGGGCACCAGAACTGGGTGGAGATCTTCTGATGGATCTTCTAGTACGGGAAATGCAGTAGGTCTGCTCTGGGGTTTCAGAAGAGCATTCAGTACTGTGTCTGGAGGATAATTGGTATGTCACCTGGGGGAGGCATGATGTGGTGTGCCAGGTAGCAAAGGAACTGAAGGGTAGAATGGTGTTAGGTTGTTCCTGGAGTGGAACCATGGGGCTGGCTCGGGGCAGCTGGGCTGTTCAGCAGTGACTGCAGCACATAACGATAACACATAAACAGAGAGGTTTCACCAGGGTGAGGGAAGGGAGTGTGCAGAAGTTAGAGATTAAGAATCATAGAACCATATAATTATTTGGATCAGAAGGGACGTTTAAAGGTCCTCTATCCAAAACCTGTGCATTGAGCAGGGACATCTTCAACTAGGGTGCATGAAGAAGAGTATGGCCAGCAGGTCAAGGGAGGTTCTCTCTGCTCTGGTGAGGCCATCTCTAGAATATTGTGTCAGTTCCAGGCTCCCAAGTTCAGGAGAGACAAGGAACTACTGGAGAGAGTCCAACAGAGGCTCTGAAGATGGTGAGGGGACTGGAGCATCTCTGTGCTGAGGAAAGGCTGAGAGCCCTGGGGCTGCTGATCTGGAGAAGAGAAGCCTCAGAGGGGATCTGATCAATGCTGATCAAGAGCTCAAGGGCCCATGGGGGGCAAGAGGATGGGGCCAGACTCTTGTCAGTGGTGCCCAGCGACAGGACAAGGGGCAACGGGCACCAACTGGAACCCAGGAGGTTCCATGTGAGCAGGAGGAGAAACTTGTTTGGTGTGAGGGTGTGGGAGCCTGGCCCAGGCTGCCCAGAGAGGTTGTGGAGTCTCCTTCTCTGGAGAGATGCTAAAGGCACCTGGACACAATCCTGGGCCCCCTGCTCTGGGCGAGCTGCTGGAGCAGGGGGTTGGACAAGATGATCTCCAGAGGTCCCTTCCAACCCCCACCATGCTGGGATTCCGGGATTACATGTGGCATTTCCAGAATGACAGGATGGAAGCGACACAAACCAGTCAACCGTCAAAAATCAGCTTTGTGTGAACTGGATTCCTGGAAATACAATTCCAGTCCTAACTGGCTTTGGGAGATGCTCCCATGATGTCTTGGCAAAGGCTGTCAGAGAGCAGAGGGCCTTCTCAAGTCAGCTGGGGCAATGGGGGTACAGAGCCACCAGGAACGGTACACAAACGTGTAAGAGGATAATGTTTGAAAAGAGGATTATAAAGTGGTAAAAAATAAACATAGGCTGAAAATTACAAGGCAGAGAAACTATCCTGCTTTTCCATTGGATCCCAGAAAACGTCAGTGTGGTTTCCTCTTCTCCTTCCTCCTGCCAGAGAGTTGTTTTGAGGCTGGATTTGCCCCTGCCGAAGGTGCTGCCCTGCAGCGTGTCTGTGCCCATCCTCTTCCTCCTCCCTGCCTTTCTTGCTCTTCCATCTGACGGGATGAGGTGCTGTGGCACAGCTCCCTGGGATCCCACGTTTTTCCCTGCCTTGTGTCCCCGAATTAGCTCCCTCCCTCTAGCTGAAGTGCTTTTCACATCACACCATTTACAAGCTCTCACCATATGTAAGAAGCGATGTCCCATGAGGTGTGGGATCTACGCACGCCTAACTCCCCGCAGAAGTTCCTTCCAGCTCTCCACACAGGCCACGCGTGACGTGGCTCATGCAGATGCCACGCAGACTTGGCAGTCGGTGCTTCTTGGGTGTCTTCCATCAGCCTATGCTCCTCAGCCTTCTCCTACGCCTTGGAAGCATCTGTTCTACTCCCCTGCTGCGTTACCGCGCTCGGCGTCAGCTGAAGTCCCCCCCGATAAGCTGCTAACCCGGACCCAGCTGTAGCTGCAGCATCATCCCCCTTCTGTCGGCTTCTCTTTATTAGCCAGAATCGTTAAAGCCAGAACAAATTGATAGAGCACTTTCATTGATAAATATATTTAAATTTCTCTTAGCATCCAAAACACCGATTAAGCTTTATAGAGTTTTGTACCTCAGAGCTTAATTTTACTAAACGTTGATGTAACAAAATTGAGCTACAACGTCGTTTCTTTGCTGAGACAACCAGGTTTTCCCACCCAGGGTTCATTGCATTGTGTTACTGTGTTGGGTTGTTTCTGAGGTTGGTTTTTTTTTTTTTTAAAGCAGAAAAAATATTCAGGCTTGACTGAAATGACCTTGTGCTGTTCGTGTCACCGTTTGATATCTCCTGGGATAGCTGCAGATATTTTCACGTGTCTTCTCAGAGGCTGGAGGAGAGTGGTGCATGGCTGGAGAGCATACGGCTGGGCTGGCTGCTGGTAGGAAAGCACGGGGCTCGCTGAGGTGCAGTCGTTTTCCTGGGTTGTCCTACCCCATGTCACGTCGGACTGGCGCTGTGGGAGGCTGCTGTAGTTCGGTGGCTTCAGAGGTACCCACCTTGTTCAGTCACCTGCCAACACAAAGAGGAATTAGCGCTCCAGATACATTATTCAATATTTGAATTATAATTCTAATTTAACAGAATTGGGGTGTAATTGGTTGGAGTGGGATTACGGGCAGATCTCTGCCGAGCCTGGCTGCCTAGAGTGTGGAGCTGAGGGAGAATCTTCAGCTGCTGGTGCAGGAGGTCCCTGGGCTGTAGGACTCAGGTCACCCTTAGATTCCTGGGAATGAGACAGCCTGAGAGGTGAGAGTCCCAGATGACGAATCCTGGTTACTCCTGACTCAAATTGGAGCTGTGGAAACGATCAGTACCATGTTACATCTCTACAGCAGCAGCTCTAAGAGTCAAGGAGCCAAGGTAGTTTCCGTGACACTATGTACTGATCTTTCAGAAGCTATTCCTGCTTCTCACGGAGAATTTTCCAATTGGAAGAAAATACATTTCAAACACAATTGCTGAATGATAATAAGCAGAGCCAGTGCAGTTAGGATCACAGAATGGGTTGGGTGGGAAGGGACCTTCAAAGCCCCCTGCAGGGAGCAGGGACATCTGCAACTAGAGCAGGTTGCTCAGAGCCCCGGCCAACCTCACCTGCAGTGGTTCCAGGGAGGAGTTGCGCTGTAGTTGGGAATGCTGCAAGGATTTCACCGTATCCTCATGGAAGCTCTGGCTTAAAACCATTGCCCACCCATGGCTGCAAAAAAAACCTAGAAGATAATCTAGATTGCATTGGTATCTTTGCTGTTTGTGAGTAGATAGCCTGGTGTTGGCTGTCACGTGTTCCCTCAGAGGCTGAACAAGCTGTAATTGCCTCGGTGATGGTTGGTTGTGAAGAGACACACTCCTGGGCTCGCTGGCTGGCACGTCCCTGAGCCCCCTCGGCACATTGTGGGCTGGAGTGATGCCTCCAAGTCCTCCTGGTTGGAGGTGAGAGGGGACCATGAGCTTTTCTTCTGCGAAAAGCCATGGGGGTGGTCTGAGGCAGGAGGCCTCCACCAAGGAGGCAGGTCTGAGCAGTGACAGGCCTCCTGGTGGGGCACGCTGCTGGGAGTGGGGACTGACCAGAGGGTCAGGAGGGGGGCCAGCCCCGGTCCTGGGAAATTCCATCAAACCAGCATGGAAGTCTTGTAGCTCTGCAGATGCACTCTTGCTGGCTGTGTTCTGGGAGGGGAACGCTGGACATTCTGGTTTTTTATCAGTAGGTTTCTTCTAAGGAAGAGAGAAGGTGAACTTGCTGTTTTCCTTGCTCTTGGCCTTGCAGTGGTTCATCCCAGCAGCTCCTCTCGCTGCGTTCTTGGAACCTGCCTGGCTTCAGCTCCCGCCCGTGGCTCTTGTTACGCCTGCCTGGCTTAGATTAGCGAGACCTTTAATACCTGTTGTTTTCTCCCTGCGAAGGTACTTAGACGCTGTAATCAAGGCTTCTCCTAATTGTCTTTCTGATGAACTAAACAGATTAAACTCTTTAAATCTCTCCGGGTAAAGAACTTTCTCTAATAGTCAAATTATTTTTGCAGCTCTTTTCTGCCCTCTCTCTAATTTGTCGAAGGCTTTATAAAACAGGGAGAGCGGGATTGTGAGGTTCCTCAGCGAGCTGAGCTGTGCTGCACGCACCGGTGGGATCTCACCCACCCAAACCCCAGGTTTGCACCCCAGGGGCTCCATCCTCCAGTCCCACACTGGTGGCCTCATGACGCTTGGAGAGAAGGAACCAGCAGCTTCCTGGGAAATTCACTTCAGAGCAGGATCAACCTCACTTAAAGCCTGTTGGAGATGGTAATGTCATCTGACATTAAATGCCAGGGGTAGAGCTTCCGTATTCCCAGTTCTCTGCCCAGAATGCCTCAGACATCTTCAAAACTCATTGCACTCTGGTACCACAAACCAGGATGCTACCTCCACATCTCCATTCTCTATGGTATTTCCATTGATAGCATCTCTGTTATCCATTGGCATCATCAACAAGGAGATCAAAGTTCGCCCAGCATAAGGCAGACGTGGGCCTGCTTGAGCAAGTCCAGAGGAGGGCTATGAGGAAGACCAAGGGACTTCTGCAACTAGAGCAGGTTGGCTTGTGACTTACTACATTACTTAATTGGAGGGCTGCCAGGCTCTCCCCAGTGCTGCCGTGTGTTACACCATGCCAGAGGCTCCTGGTGAAGCAACAACTCTTACTGCTGTCCCCCTGCTTGGGTGGCCTCCAAAGCCTGTCCAGCCCATGGGTTGGTAGGGCCATGTTTATTCGCACCCTGGATGAGCTGTGTCCACTAAAGGTCCTGGAGGTCTCAGTTTCCAGTAAGTGGAGAAAAGATTGGAGAGGCTTTTTGGTGCAGCCCACATCTTACCCTTCAGCAGACTGAAAGCACATGCTGATGTCCCCGTCAGCATCTTCATCCCTCCAGGGATGTTGCATCTTCCCCCACTAGCACGAGTTTCGGTTCCTTAGGCTCGCTCTGTGGTTTACAGGCAATTAAGGAAAGGGGGAACAAAACCACAAACTCCTCTTTGCTTCTGCTGTAGCATTTCAAGTTATTTACAGTTTGCTGAGTTTGAATTTAAACTGTTGTCCTCGTTAGTGCCCAACCTTCTGGTGTTAAATTGAGCGCTGTGCTGGATGTGCCAGCCAGCCCCTAACCCAGCCGTTAGCTCCCTTGCCTGGGAGAAGTGGTTTGGCTCATTTACACAACCTCCATCCCACAGTGTGCTACAAAACTCGTTTTTATGCCAATCATGTAGCAAGTGGTTCAGCTTCAGTGTCTTCTGCAGTCCTCCCTGCGGGACCTGGGAGGTCTCTGAGAAGACCCCTCGGAACTGTCTTTTCTGCATTTCTTTCCCAGAATTGGAGACATTTGCTAATTTGCTCCTCCTTATGCTTCCCTCAGGCAGTATTTTAAGAGAAGTTTCTAGTAGCACGGGGTGAAAGTCAGATGAGCCAAGTCTTTAGAGTGTTTTGAAGTGTTTTGCTTCACACAAGCATTTGGAAATATTGGCAATAGTGAAACATGGACCAAACATCTCAGTGTAATTTGCGTGATGGCAGCTACTCGTTGGATGATGGTGTGTTTATAGAGCAGCTTCTCACTTGGTCCTGATTGAAGCTGGCATCCCCTGGAACGCAGGTGCAGCTCCTGGGCGGGGGGAGAGAGGAAATGTTTTGCAGAAAGTTAAAGGGAAAAGTTTCCATCTCAATCAGACTTCAGACATCTTTTTTTTCCAGGGTGGCGAGAAACTGTAAAGGCAGAAATTGGCTCATTTCTAAGTAAACACCAGAAGCTTTTGTGTGTAAACAGCTGGGACTTTCTGTTGGCTTAGGGGAGTGAGAGGAACTCGCATGTGTGTGTGCTTGGACACTGCACAAACATAGAGGCAGGTTTCTTGGGTTGGGAGAAGGCACCAGGCTGTCTCTGACCACAGACCTTGGTGGGACAGTGGTCCTAGACGTGTGGGAGAGGAGCAGCGACGTGCACTCCAGCTGTACCCAGTAGTAGTACAGACACGGTGCACGCTCACGGTGCACGCTCATGGCAAATCCCGGGAATGTGGAGGTCTCAGCATGAGCTGAGTGCCCGTGAGAGGTCATAGGATCACAGACAGGTTTGGGTTGGGAGGGTCCTTTCAAGGTCATCTAGTCCAACCCCCCTGGAGGGAACAGGGACATCTGCAACTAGAGCAGGTTGCTCAGAGCCCCGGCCAACCTCACCTGCAATGGTGCCAGGGATGGGGCAGCCACCACCTCTCTGGGCAACCTGGGCCAGGCTCTCACCACCCTCAGTATCAACAATTTCTTCTTTCTCTCTAGTCTAAATCTCCCTCTTTTTGTTTCAAACCATCCCCCCTTGTCCTGTCCCAACAGGCCCTGCTCAAAAGTCCCTCCCCATCTTTCTGACAGGCCCCTTGAAGTCCTGCAAGGCCACCAGAAGATCTCCGTGGAGCCTTCTCTTCTCCAGGCTGAACAAGCCCAACTCTCCCAGCCTGGCCTCCCAGCAGAGGGCTTCCAGCCCTCGCATCATTGCTGGGGCCTCCTCTGGCCCCGCTCCACCAGGTCCATGTCCAGCAGGTCCAGGTCTTGGCTCCTGATCGCTGTTTTCCCTGTGTTGTGTTACCACCTGACTTTGGTTTCCTCTGTTGCTCTAACGCTGTTTTCCGCATGGTGACACAGCCAGTTGTGTTAATAGGATATTAATGAGAACAGCAACAAAACTCCCTCGTTACTTGGAGCTATGCAAATAGTGATTATTTTGTTGTTAACGATTTTGTTCTACAAAGATAGCTCCACACCACTGGATTTTCTCCTCTGGGTACCACTCTCCGGCAAGAGCTGACTCACACGAGTACACTTCAGTTAACTTCTTTTTGCCTTTTGCCATCAGAAACTCTAAAGAAAAATGTTGGACAACAGGGTTCAGGGGCAGGGAACGTTCCAGTCCTGTCTTTAGGTGACAGGGGCAATGCAGGTAAAACAGGCCACCTTAGAAAGGCCACCCTGGGTTTTCATCCTTCTGCCTCTTGCTGTTTATGGTGCTAATGATACATGACTCAGTTTAACAAAGGACAAATAAAATTACTGAAGAAAATAGGTTTGTTTTCAAATACTGCAGCATCCTCTGACGTTAATTTTTAGAAAGCGCTGAAATGTTTGTTTTCTTTATTAACAAAATGCAGACAATGGTAACCTTTCTTTAAGCCACAAGAAATTAGAAAACAACTAAATGGGAGGGAGAACAGGCACATTTTTCATGATAAAGGAGGAGGTTTTTAGAAATCAAGGAGCTGAACCGTGACTGATGAGTTTAGGTTAAGTTCTTGTCTCTACCGAGGGCTTGTTGTGCAACTCAGATAATTAAATTTCAGTGCCTCATTTTGCCCATTCACAGCTTTTCCTTCTGAGTTTGTATTTGTTGGACGTGACCCACTGTTAAAGGCTGGACCACCTTCCACAGCATCACCTTTGTGCTTTGTCTTTTGCTGGGGGGAGCAAAGCACATCTGAGATAGGCTGGAAAAAGCTGCCGTGGAACTTACCTAACCCAAAGTCCAAACTGGATGGCTACTAGAAGACCAGTCTTCTGGCCTCCTGGAGATCCTCCAGTGAAAGTTGGGCTTTATTTAAATGCATCCTAATAATCATGCAACAGTATGAGCCCCGAAAGCCTGCTGCAGAGCTCATTTGCCTTTCCTGAGTGAAAAAATTAATTACCATCAAAGTAACCTTGCTTTTCAACCGTACTCCATGCTTTATTCTAAGGCTTGATTCTCCAGTAGCATGTGGTTCATTTCTTTGTGACTGTAGACAACATGCTGCTACAAAAAAAAAAGTTGAGTTTATCATTATTATTGAAAGTAGAACTTATTTTTGATATGCATGGCTATTCTTCAGGGAGGACAAAAAAAAGAAGTTAAAATATGAGATTACGGCAGGGTGGGGAAGTTGTTTATCATGAGAAGTTTGACGTGAGAAGAGGGTGGCTTTAAGGATCTGTGTGACAGCTCGTCCAGGAGTGGTGAGTTTAAAGCAGGAACTGTGGCAGAAGGCTCTCTGGTCACTGTTCTGCAAACACCACATCTAAACGACCCCCAGGGATGGTGACTCAACCACCTCCCTGCACAGCCTATCCCAGTATCTGACTACTCTTTCTGTGAAAATTTTTTTCCTAATGTCCAGTCTAAACCTACCTTGTTGCAGCTTGAAGCCATTCCCTCTTGTTCTACCACTAATTACCTTTGAGAAGAGACCAGCACCAACCTCTCTACAGTGTCCTTTCAGGTAGTTGTAGAGTGATGAGGTCTTCCCTTGGCCTCCTCTTCCTCAGACTAAACAGTCCCAGCTCCTTCAATCACTCTTCATAAGATTTATTCTCCAGGCCCTTCACCAGCTTTGTTGCCCTCCTCTGCACTCGCTCCAGCACCTCAACATCTCTCTTGTATTGAGGTGCCCAAATCTGGACACAACACTCAAGGTGTGGCCTCACCAGTGCTGAGTCCAGGGGCACAATCACCTCCCTACTTCTGCTGGTCACACTATTTCTAACACAAGCCAGGATGCCGTTGGCTTTCTTGGCCACCTGGGCACACTGCTGGCTCATCTTCAGCCGCTTGTCAATTAGAACCCCCAGGTTCCTTTCTCCCACGCAGCTTTCCAGCCACACTTCCCCCAGCCTGGAGCGTTGCATGGTGGCCCCAGTGCAGGACCTGGCACTTGGCCTGGTTGAAGCTCATAGCCTTAATGTTGGCCCATCGATCCAATCTGCCCAAGTCTCTCTGCAGAGCCTCCCTATCCTCAAGCAGATCAACACTCCCGCTTAGCTTGGTGTCATCTGTGAACTTACTGGTGATACTGATGAGAGCATAATGTTCCTACTTTATTCTCGTTAGGTCTTTTTTTCCATAAATAGTAACCGTGCAGCGTATAATACATTCTCTCATGTCAGAATTTAGCAGGGAAGTGCTTTGGCTGGGCAATTGCTGTGTGAAAAATTAAGGGGTTTGCCTCATTCTATCAACATGTTTTTGTTTCGCTGTTGAATAAAAATGGATTTTTAAATAACAGTCTCATAAACTTAAAAAAAATCTAGAACGGGGCCCATTTTCATTTCTGAGGCGGGTTCAGCATCGCTTGATGAAACAGGAATAGATCACTTGGTAACTCTAATTACTAAGGACCATTATTGCATATTGCAACCAAAAAAACCTAATGAACGTTGTGGTAATGCTAATTTATATCAGCCAACTGTGACACATCAGCCAGCTTTTTTGTACAGGCGTGTTGAAAGGAAGAGGGTAGAAGAGAGTCGCTTTCCATTCTGGATTCACAGCAGCTGGTCCTGGAAACTCCAGAGTCCAAAGTGATCGAGGCCAGGCAATTAAATTGGTCTAGAAAACAGGCTGATGTTCAGAGAGCGCCTTTTCCTGGTTGTTTTCTTTTTCTGTTTGGGGTGGGACATTAGGTTTGGTTCAATGTTTGCCAGCTAAAGCAGGCTTTTTTTTTTTTTTTTTTTTTTCCCCTTTTTTTGGAGGCTGTTTCTCAGTGGGATCATTGGTGTGCTGATGATTCAGGCCAAACCAGCCATATGAACTAATGTCTTCTAAACAAACTCACGGCGTCCGTTCCCCCGGCCCGTTGAAGGCCGAGTACCTGGAAAACTCGGTCAGATTAGACCCTTGTGCTCCCAGGAGACCTTTTGGAACTCGTCAGGATACAAGATTCGTAGAATCACTGAATGTTTTGCGTGGGAAGGGACCTTTAAAGCTCATCCAGTCCAACCCCCCTGCAGGGAGCAGGGACATCTGCAACTAGAGCAGGTTGCTCAGAGCCCCGGCCAACCTCACCTGCAATGGTGCCAGGGATGGGGCAGCCACCACCTCTCTGGGCAGCCTGTGCCAGGCTCTCACCACCCTCAGCACCAACAATCTCTTCCTTCTCTCTAGTCTAAATCTTTATCTTTTAGTTTCAAACCATCCTCCCTTGTCCTGTCCCAACAGCCTTTCTTCATAGGAAGAATTTTTTCTTCACAGGAAGGAGTTTTTTGTTAAGGAAAGAAACCGACCTCTGAGGAGGGGCTGTGTGCCTGGATGTTGCTGTTGTACTGATCTAATCTACGTATTTATTAGTCTTCCAGGGCGCGCGGTTGATTTCTGGCAGCGGGGAGGCCAGTTCATGTGGAGAGCCGAGGCGCCCGGCGGGGTGCTGATGAAGATGAGCAATCACAGGCAGACAAGCCCCTGTTAGTCAGATGTGCCTGCGACCGAGGCGTGATCGATGCCATTAGCATCACCTGGCAGAGCCCTGGGAGAAAGTGCTATTTCTGGCAGGCACCTTGATTTCTAGAGAATGGAGATGATTTATGATTAGGAAAGGCTGCCGGTGGACTGGCTCGGTGCTGGAGAAGTTCATCATTTGGTATGAGGATACTGCGATTTGTTTGACATTCCCAACTTGTGTTGTAAAGATTTTGTGTCAGGCAGCATTTGTGCAGGAGTGAAATGAGTCTTATTCTCATTTCACTTTATTTGTACCCCATAGAGAGAGGTCTTAAAACACCTTCGGTGGTTGAAAGTAAGTGAGGCTTTGGGGTCCCCTCAGTGCTGGCTGGCAGGAGAGCGTGTCTTCAGGCAGGCAACCTTATGAATCCCCACGGCAAAGGGAAAAGACACCTTGACACTGTTCAGACTGAGAGGCTGCTTTTAAATTCCTCAGGTGAGGGCTAACAACATCTGCGGGTTACTTCTGATTGCCAGAGTGGAACCTGTACCCCCAGAGCATGCTCTGAGAAGGGAGAAAATAGGCTGGTTTAATATCAGTAAGGGTACGTTTATGTAAGTGATGGAAATACCTGACAGAGAGCATGAAGGGCTGGAATCAGTCACAGAATAGGTTGGAAAAGCCCTTTGAGATCATCAAGTCCAACCATTAACCCAGCACTGCCAGGCCACCATTAACCGGGTCCCTCAGCACCACGTCTCCACAGCTTTGAAACCCCTCCAGGTGACTCAATGAGTGAAAATGGTTGTCAGCATTTTTCTGGCACTGGGGGTCAAAGGATGGCTTTGGGAAGGCTGGGCTGACTCCATTCCCACCGGCACACATGCTCTCAGCTCTCTGGCTCCATTGGCCAGCTGACCATCATCTCTTCAGGGCGGCTGGGTCCAATAGGAAACGGATGAGAGGAAATGGGTTCAAGTTGTGCCTGGGGAGGTTTAGGTTGGATATTAGGAAAAATTCCTTTACTGAAAGCGTGGTCAAACATTGGAACAGGCTGCCCAGGGCAGTGCTGGAGTCATCATCCCTGGAGGCGTTCAAAAAATGAGTAGATGTAGCACTTCAGGACATGGTTTATTGGTCATGGTAGTGTCGGGCTGACAGTTGGACTTGATGATCTTGGAGGTCTTTTCCAACCTTAACGATTCTACAATTCGCCCTCACATCAGTCCAGTTACACAGGTAATCCCTCGTGTTTGCGCTCAGCTCTGTGAACGTATGTTGACTTAGTTAAGAAGAATCTCCTGAAGGTCCATTGGAGAAGCGTTGTGAAAGGGCAGAGAGAGCTATTTCGGATTTGATATTTACCCAAAGAAAGGCTGCTGGAGAAACCAAAGGCAGAAAGTAATTTGGGTGATAATGACCGTAAAACAATACAAAACGGGGGAGCTGTTATTCTAAAGGAAGGAGCGCGACAGAATAACGAGTTCAAAAAAGGAGACTTCAGTGAAGTGAGGGGAGCAGCAGCGAGGGCCTCCCGGGAGGCGTTCAAAGGCGAGAGGAACTGCAGCAGAACCGGCTGTTTCTGAACGAAGCTGCTTTAAAGGCACGATGACAACCTCCTGTTGCCGAGGAAAGCCGGGCATTCCCGAGGCTGCTCCGAGGGTGTGGGGAATGAAGAGAATCCTCCGGGAAACCAGAAATAAGGACAAACGACTAAGGATGAATATAAAGGAATAAGCTCCCCACCTACAAGCATAAAATCAGAAAGCAGGAAGAAAATGAGCAAAGAACATAAAAGGCAGAAAAGGAGGAGTCTGTGAAAGCACCAGAAGTGAGAGGACGATGAAGGCACGTGCGGCAGCGCAGGGAAGCGACGGAAGGCTAAGCTGTTCGCTGCCTTAGTGCTTCAGCCTTCAGAAAAAGGTTAATTGTGACCAGGCACTTACTGCAATTAATTTTAACAAGGAGATAACAGGGAAAGAAAAGATTAGAGTATACTTAGATAAATTTGATGTTTTCAAGCTATGGGAGCCTGATGAAATCCACCTAGAGTACTTGAATTCATAGAATCATAGAATGGTTTGGGTTGGAAAGAACCTTAAAGATCATCTCGTTCCAACCCCCCCTGCCATGATCAGGGACTCCTCCTACCAGACCAGGTTGCTCAAAGTCCCATCCAACCTGGCCTTTAACACTTCCAGGCAGGGGGGGGATATCCACACATTTCATCAAATTTCTTTGCCAAGGAACAGGTTCTACAACAGCTGCCAGTGTCAGTGAGTGTGCAGGAGGCAACGTGAGGTAGCTGTTTGGTGGGAAGGTCATTCTACCCCTGCTGAACTCGGGTAGGAGGCTCTGGCTGTTGCCTCCTTGCAGGACACATTCAAGCTCCAGTTGTACAGCAGACTCTGCTCTCTTCCCAACCCTTACACCCAGAAGATGGTGTGCAGGATGCTCAGGAAAGGGTAAACTCCACCAGCCTGCAGCAGAGCATCATCTACTGCCACAAGAACAGACCCTGCATCCAGAAGCACAGTGTCAAGATGTCTTTTCCCTCTGCTGTGGGGATTCATAAGGTGAAATCCACCCTGGAGTACTTGAATTCATAGAATTGTAGAGTGGTTTGGGTTGGAAGAGACCTCAAAGATCATCTCGTTCCACCCCCCTGCCATGGCAGGGACACCTCCCACTAGACCAGGTTGCTCAAGGCCCCATCCAAGCTGGCCTTGAACACCTCCAGGGATGGAGCATCCACAGCTTCCCTGGGCAACCTGTGCAGTGGCTCACCATCCTCACAGTGAAGAATTGTCCCAGAAAACCCCTGAATCAGTGGGGATTACCCACGGGGAGGTGGAGGGGGGCATGAGAGATTCATGGGGAGTGCTGGAAGATGGCAAATGGGGCACCTCCCTCCAGTGCCCCCAGGAAATCGCACAGCTGGGAGCCTAGATCAAGTGCTTGACAAGGTGCTGGGGCAAGTCATTAAATAATGAGTTTGTGGGTATATACAGGAAATAAAGATAATAAGAAAGAGCCAACGGGGATTTTTCAGGAGGAATTCAGGCCAAAGCAGCGTGATGTGCTCTGACAGGACAACGCTCAGAGGTGGGCGAGTGGCTGAGGACACAGCTCAGGAACTGAGGAGTGATGGCCTGGATGGATGGATCTGGGGTAACACTGACCTTTCCAGACTCATCCTAAAAGCTGCCAGCGTCTTTCTGCCAAACCAAGGAGCATTTTACTTGGTATTTTTTTCACCTGGTTGTTAAGAAATGCTTTAAGTACCTCTGACAGTGGTGCCCCTTTTTGAAGCACTGAAAGATTTCAGATAAATAACAAAAGAAAAGCAAACCTGGATGTAGAGGAGAGCTCACCTCACGCCCGGCACCACATCTGAAGAGTGTTGTACCTGGTGGCTTGAGTTTTTCGAATAACAAGAAAGGTAAAAGCAAGTTTTAGTTAAGAAGTTTAATGAAGAGCAGGGGGGTTGTGGATGCTCCATCCCTGGAGGTGTTCCAGGCCAGGCTGGACGGGGCCTTGAGCAACCTGCTCTAGTGGGAGGTGTCCCTGCCATGGCAGAGGGTTGGAACTAGATGATCTTTGAGGTCCCTTCCAACTCAAACCATCCTATGATTCTGTGAACTCTTTTTGAGCCTTTCTTTGCCCTAGCTCCTCCCCCTACCCAAACCCCAAACTCTCCAGCAAAGTTTCACACCCATTTCCAGTTATTATTATTATTGTTGTTGTTATTATTGTTATTATTAACTGCTTTGCCTGAGTGTGCAATAAATCTGAAACAGCAGCTTGGAGAGTGGAGGATTTTGAGAATCCGAGAAGCTCTGGTTCAGATCTCAGGCCCTGCTAATGGCGTCCCAGTGGGATAAAAGGGTGAATCACCAGTAGCAGATATATCCCTGCTTGTAGATGTGAGCTCTTCTGTCGCTGATCTTTAACTGGGGGATGGAGATGTGGCACGCCAAGGGTCCCACCTGGGCTGTGTAGGGGTGTGTGTTCGTGTGCACCTGCTCAGCCATGGGTTTGTTGGGCTCAGGGATCATTCACCCGCTGCCTTTTAACCTCCAGGATGGAGGAGCTGGATCTCAAGTAGGAGTGAAACAACCACCACAGGAACATTGAATAATTTTGGCTGGGAGGGACCCTTGGAGGTCCCTGGCCCAATCTCTTCCTCAAAGCATCATGAGCTTCAGAGCTAGGCCAGGTTGCTCCAGGGGTCAGGTTTCTCCATAGCTTGTCTATTTGCATAGTGAGTATTTCTAGGGAGGGAGGATCTGTGGCTTGTCCAGGACCTTGCTCCAGTGTGTTTGACAAAGCTGTAACCCCACAAGTCAGGGGATTTTCTTCTGTTCTCAGCCTCTAGACATTAGTAGAGCAATAGATGATCACTACACGTGCTAGTACCTTTGTATATATATACATCACACCAGTGAAGATACACTTCTATTCACATCATACATGAAAGAAATATTTTAAAATTAAAAATAAAATGCTATTAATATTTTAAATTTTACATTTTGAATTCGTGAAATTAGTTTGGCAAACCCTGTACTTCAGGACATGGGAACATCCTAGCTCGGGTCTATCTTGGTTTTTGGGGTTTCTTCTCAAATATTCCTTCCATGCCAAGGCATTGTGGCACCAGAGCCAAGAAAAGCTTCGTTTGGGGCAGTTCTCACAGAGCTTTAGAAGCTCTGAGTCAATTGATGCTGGAAACAGGTGAATGTTCCTGTGTTTTCATTGTGTTATGGACTTTCCCACAGAACCCAAATATCAAAAACCTTGAGATAAATCTTGAATGCCTGTAACCAACATCTGTTTCAGGGAAGAATACACTTAGAGTGTAATTTTTTTTTGCCTTTTGGAGAGTAACTTTAATAGGAAAGCAAGCAAGACATCTGAATGAATTTTATATGTTCCTTGAACTGCTCAAGCCTTTGAAATAACTCAGCTTGAAGTTTTAGTCAATATGAATGGAGACATTTAAAAAATCTCTGTGCTCTTCTATCAATAAAAGATGGCAAAAGGCTAAAGAGATGAAAATAGACAGTGGAGTCAGAGATGCGAGCCCCACAGGGAACAAGCCATTAGTAACTGTAATCGACACGTTTGATATGAATTTATAGCAGTGCTGATAATTAAAGAAACACTTTTCTTGCATTCCTTTGAAAAAAAATTAGTGGCTTCACCTCCCCAAACCCCGGCCTCTTCCTCCTACCTTCTCTTCTATTGAAAACACTTGCCAGGTGGAGACCTGGGCTGGAACTTTAATTATCCCTGACTTCAGACAGTACCTGGTATGTGGACATGGGGTCATTTAGCTCGCTCATGCTCCTCCTGCTGTCAGCTGGGCTTTGGCACGTGAAAAACAAGTTTGGGTTCAATCAAAATGGGAAGAAAACAGTTATTCATGGCACAGAGGTTATTACGTAATGACCAGAAGTCATTTATCAGAGTATTTAGTCTTGTGTATCCAATCGAGGTTACCTCACTGCAACACTTTCACCATTTGTGTTCTCCTTTGTCCCTCAGGAGCCCATTCCCGTAGAAACTTGGTCATCAGTGCAGCTCGTCTCAAATGAGACTTGGGTAAGAAGATCTATGGAAAATACATTAGTGCGTAGTCGGGAGAGGAGCACCTGCGTTTCCTTTGGTGGGCACCAGGCAGTGGATCGTTATAATAGCGCTGTTTGCAAATATCAAATAATAATGGAAAGTGTGACAATAATGAAGCAAGTAATCAGATGAACTGTTGAGTACAGGTGCCTACATTTACAACTCTTTCATCAAAGAGAAAATTAAGCGCTCTCAGAATATTATGGCAAATTGCTTGCTGTTATACGACTACTAATCAGGTGGAGTACATAAATGCATCAGGAAAAATCTTGAGCAATTATGGCAGTAGATGATTAAGGCACCGAGCACATCATGGGGCAGTGAATAGGCTCCTTTTCTCTGCCTACAGATGTAAAAGCTTGTTGCAAAAACAAACTACAAACGCCCAGGGTCACCAGCACCTCTGCTGAAGTTTGGGTAATGATAGAGAGCACGGGAGGACGTGACTCCTTCGTCCATGTGGTCCTGTGACACAGTACCCCGAGGCCAACTGGACTCTCCAGGGGCTGGAGCTCATGGAGGGGCTTTAGGTAAATGATCTACTAGCAGGTGGGAAGGGGGGTAGCTGCAGCATTACCTCACCTCACTGGCACCCTTCAATGCAGCCCCACACCTAACACTCTGGTGGAGCCCAGGAGGGTTTGTGCCCCAGCCCACGCTGTGGAAAGGAGAAGAGAGGGACATGCTCTGGTGCCTTTTCTGCATGTTCTGGCTCCCCAGCTACCTTGGGACACAGCGAGGGCACCTCCCTGGCTGCTCCTAGTGCCCCCACCAGTGCCCATCTTCTGCAGGGGCATCCCCAGTGGACGTGAGCTGTGAGCACACTCATACCTAGGTAGCTTTATCCACCTCAACAGTTTCCCAGGAAAAATAGCATGGCTACTGCATCATCTTGATAGGACAAGAGGAAATGGCCTCAGGTTGCACCAGGGGAGGTTTAAGTTGGACACGAGGAACAATTTCTTCCCCACAAGGGTTGTTGAGCCCTGGAAGTGGCTGCCCAGGGCAGTGGTGGAGTCCCCATCCCTGGAAGGGTTTCCAAGCTGTGGAGATGTGGTGCTGAGGGACATGGGTTATTGGTGCCCTGGCAATGCTGAGTTAATGGTTGGACTTGAATCTTAAAGGTCTCTTCCAACCAAAATGATTCTATGATCTTCTGCCTTTCCCTGCTCCCATGGCTTTCAGAGGTAATGTGCTTTCCTACCTACTATTTTCCAGCATCTCAGGCAGCTGACCAAGCCCTGCATTTTCTTCTTGCTTCCTCCTTGTCTTCTGGAGCTTCTCAGAGATACAGTGAGGCCACTGCCTGAGTCAATACAAGGAGGGCTCTTGAGCCAAACTCCTGCTGCTCAGCCTAGATTTGCCGTGTGCTGGGACTGCTGCAGACAAGCCTTGTTCTGTGCTGGGCTCTTCAGCTGAGGGAAGAACACAGTAAGGATTTGAGAGAGAGCTTGAGTTGGAAGTCAGCTGAGGACCCTGCACTGTGAGGTGGGGCTCAGGCTGGGGTCTGACCCTCCCCTGCATCCTCATCTCTGAGGGGAAGCAGGGCTGCCCTGGCAGCCTTCTGTCACTGTGGAGGAGGACCTGGCAGGGTGGAGCAGGCTGTTGCCCACCCTCCCGAGAAAACTTGTCCTCTGAGCTATCGGCAAAACCAGCCTCGTGGCAGGGCCCCTTCGGCAAGATGGCTTTGGGGGTCCTCGCGCTGTGAGCTGAGGAGGGAGAAATAATTCAGAGTTACAGGATGCAACTGTGGATCTCAACTACCGCCCAGAGCAGGTGGTCGAATGACAGTCCAGAGCAAAGTTCTGAGGAGGGCTGGGCCATGCGGGTGGGGAGCATATCGCAGCGCGGGGATGGGACGCAGGCAGTAGCCAAGGGCTGCATCAATGTGTTGTGTCCCGTTTGAGTCCCCGATCAACGACAAACCCTGCTCTTTGCTACGTATAGGCTAAAAATAGCATATTCCTCCGAGGGCGTGGGAAGGATCCTTTCGTTTAAGCGGCAGACACGTGTCCTTTCGGTTTACCATGGCACCAGGGTTGCCAAGTCAGCATCCTTCCATGTTCGGCCCTAAAGACCAAGCTGTCTGCTGCCTGGGCCCGTTCCTCACGTGGTAGCAAAGGCCCGTATGTGGTGGGCGCACGCGAGCTCTGCCAGCCTCAGGTGCTCACGATTAGTATGGCGAGCTGTACAGACACCTGAACGGGGCTTTGGGTATCTCAGGATAGAAGATAATATAATCCCGTTATGAAAAAATGGTATCTTCATCTGTTCTTCTCTGCTAGTTTCCAGTTCTCTGTTATTGGGCTTTACAAACCCTCCGTATTTCCTTTCGTTTGATTTCTGGCGAGTTTGGGATGGTGAAGCTATTCCTGTGGTGACACTTGAATAGCAGATGCGCTAATATCTCCGTGTATCCACTTAATCCATGCATAAAGAAGCAAACTGCTGCCTTTGTTGTTGTTGCTGTGTGCTAGTCACAGTGATATACGTCCTGTCATCTTAGCCTCTGATTCACACACACAGCTCACGGTGGGAAGGAGCTGGAGCGCAGAGAGAAAGCTGTTGAGGTGGTCATAGCCTTTGGGTTGTGTCTTACAGGGGGTGGAGCCGGGGGCATCCAGCTAGTTCCCTGGAAAAGGAGCGATGGGAGTCTGGAAAGGAGACTAAGAATGTCCTGGATGGGAAAGTCAACCGTGTGCGTTAACCTTCCCAAAAATCACGATGCATTGAGAGGGCAGAGCCCACCACGCGGTTTGCTTTCTGAAGGATCTGGGAAGCATCCCTTGCTGTGGTGGCGTGAAGGAGCTCGGGAGAGGAAGAGGCCGTGCTCTGTCTCACAGACTGTGCTTTTGGGGTTTGGGTCCTTGGTACAAAGCTTTCCAAAACCTTGGCAAGAAACCCTTTCCACCCCCCCGGCCCTTGCCAAGGATCTTGCTGATGGTGCTGCTGGATGGGGAGATGGGGACAGAGAAGCCTCGGTCAGCCCAACGCCGCAGCGTGCCCCCCTTTATGAGGCTACTGCAAATACCTGGGAGGAGTGAAGATGAAAGCTTGGGGAAGACTGAAGCTCCAAGGGGAGCTGGGGAGCTGGCAGGCAGAACTTCCCTGTGCTCCAGCTCTTACGTATGAACCAACATCTGCAGCGCTCTGGCTGTGCTGCCAAATGGTTCCATTAGGAACGTGCCGCTCAGCCCAATATATTTTAAGGCTGAGCGCAGCAACGTGCCGAGAGCCCAGCGCAGCCCTGCAGTGGATGAGAGCGCTTTCCCTTGTGTCATCCCGCCAATCCTGCTGCTGACTTCACCCCTGGGACCACTCCTGTGCTGGAAGGTTTGCAAATCTGTGTCTTAATTTGGTACCGAGCTGGCGATACGGCTTTGACACCCCTACGTCGTTCCTCTTCTTGGGCGACAAGCTGCAGCTCATAGGCACTTAAAAGTTTTGCTAAACGTGCTTGGGAAAAAAAAAAAAGAAATCTGATTATGTAATGTTTGTTAGACCACGAGGGGTTTTTTAAATCTGCAGGGTTTTGAGCCTCGCCAGGAAGATAGTTACCGCTGTGATTTCTACACGTTGTATTTTTAGAAATGGGGAACTAAGGACCTGTGTGGCCGTGCTTGTGGAGGAGGAGCCAGGAGACCTCCCCGGGGCTCTTCACTGCTACGGGAACAGAAGGTTCCTCTGGCTGGAGCGCAGTGGTCAGGGAGCTGGCACATCACAGGCGGGTGCAGCCAGAGCGGTTGGGGGTTCCTGGAGGCCAGCGAGAGTGGGCTGCTCGAGGTGACGGGGCAGGGCGGCACGGCTGCAGGCAGCTCTGTGGGTGCATCGGGCCAACACACCGCGTTACCCCTCCTGTGGAGCTTCTGCCGGCTGTGCTCCAAGTAACAATGAACAAGCACCTGCAGAAGCGCAGCAGTAGAAATAAAAAACGTGTCCTCAGGTGGGAAATTTGTAATCTGCTCACATCCTCGCAAAATTATAACCCACAAATACCCGCAAGCCCACTGGCTCCACAGATTAGTCTGTCTGTTTCTCGCGCTAAAGTGACTAAATCATAAGAGACAGCTGGGCAAATCTGCCTGCAGCTCTTCACAAGAGTGCACGTGCAACCATCCATGATTTCCATCACGAATATTCCCGCTGTGACACCTCCCCTGCATCCCGCGGTTGACACGGTGAGTGTGCACATCCCTGCCCAGTTAACCGGGTCTGCGCTGGGCTGGGACTGGAACACACTCTGCTCTTGCAAAGGGCAGGTTCACCAGAGCTCTCCTGGTACCTTCACATGGTGAAACCTCAAAATGTGTGTTTATCAAACCAGGAGAACATGTAAGCTCCTGAACAGTTTGTGGACAGCCATTCCCCACAGCAGTGATGGGACGGTGGAAGCCCTCTGCTGGGAGGCCAGGCTGGGAGAGTTGGGCTTGTTCAGCCTGGAGAAGAGAAGGCTCCAGGGAGACCTTCTTGGGGACTTTCAGGACTTAAAGAAAGACTGTAACAAACATGGGGACAGACTTTTTAGCAGAACCTGTTGTGACAGGAGAAGGAGTGATGGTTTAAACTAAAAGGGAGATTTAGACAAGAGAGAAGGAAGAAATTGTTGATGCTGAGGATGGTGAGAGCCTGGCCCAGGTTGTCCAAAGAGGTGGTCCCTGCCCCATCCCTGGAACCATTGCAGGTGAGGTTGGCCGGGGCTCTGAGCAACCTGCTCTAGTTGCAGATGTCCCTGCTCCCTGCAGGTGGTTGGACTAGATGAGCTTTAAAGGTCCCTTCCCACCCAAACCATGCTATGATACAACTCTAGTGTTGCCCTGCAGGAGTAGGCTCTGCCTGGTGTTTTAGGAGTGTATTGGGCATACTGAAAACTTATTGTTAAATAAGCAAGCCTTTGTACTCATCGTGGAACCAAAGAACCCTTGTGTACACCAATATGGTGACGTTATGCAAAAAACTGGTTCATGAAGCCAGCCATGGTCTTGGCAGCAGTTTGGTGCACAGCTGCTGCACTTACAGCTCTCACATACACTTCTGAAATGCCCTTGTCTTCTCTGGGACAGCATTCACAAGCCAGAAATGTGTCAGGGTAAGTGTGGCCAGAATGATTTGAGGTCCCCAGGACCTGCCTCTCAGTGGAAGGCTAAACCAGCTCAACCTGTTTAGTTCACCCAATGAAAGACGTGGTTTCCTCACTGCCTGCGCCCTTGCAGGGCAGAAGGTTTCTGCTGGCGAAGGTCTGTAATTTACCAAGCAAAGGTATAACAAGGTCCAGCGCCCGGGAGTAGCAGCCAAACAAGTTCAAAATAGAAAGCATTTCTAACACTGAGCAAATCAAACCATCATGTCATCATAAGCAAGGTGATGTGGGGATTGTATCGTTACTCAAAGACAGGATGTCTCCATCAGTCTGCGGTTGGGGGGTCCAGCCTGCTGACAGACCCAGCACCTACCTCTGCCCGTCCGGGGAAGGAGGAACCAAGTTGGTTTTATTGCTTTAAAGAAACTGGTAGATAAGATTATGGAGCATACTGTCAGCTGGGAAGTGTTGGGGGGTAGCAGGTACAAGAATGCGCTGATCAACCTTAAATCAGAGCTACAGGATTGATGGGTGTGTTGTGGAGTGACTTTGCGTCCGCCGCTCCAGCCCTTGTTGTCTGCCTTCCAATCCACGTGGGAACATGTGGGCGCAGCTACTGACCTGACTCAATGGATTGTCGAACCTCCTGATGTGGATCTGGAGAGTCGTGTGGCAACAACACAGCCAGCTCAGCGTAACACGTGAGTTTTGGTAATGGAATCATCAACTGTTTGCCCCCTAGAGCTGGCTGATCCATCAGGACATTTAATGCATTAGTACATTAGAATCAGAGACTTGTTTAGGTTGGAAAAGCCCTTTAAGATCATCAAACTTTATGCCATAAGGCAAACCTTTTTGCCTTGTGAGGAAAGGTTGAGAGACCTGGGGCTTTTTAGTCTGGAGAAGACTGAGAGGGGATCTAATGAATGTGCATCAATAGATGAGGGCTGGGTGTCATGAAGAAAGGGACAACCTCTTTTCAGTTGTGCCCTGCAATAGGACAAGGGGCAATGGATGCGAGCTAGAGCACAGGAAGTTCCACCTCAACATGAGGAGGAACTTCTTTCCTGTGAGGGTGACAGAGCACTGGAACGGGCTCCCCAGAGAGGTTGTGGAGTCTCCTTCTCTGGAGACTTTCAAGCCCCGTCTGGATGCGTTCCTGTGTAACCTGCCCTAGATTCTCTGGTCCTGCTTGGCAGGGGGTTTGGACTCGATGATCTCCAGAGGTCCCTTCCAACCCCTCACATTCTATGATTCTATGAAACCCTCCAATACACGTATGCGTGGGTACATCTATAGATGGACCTCAGCGCCCTCACTCCAAAAATACGTATTCAAAAATACATCCCTTACTTTAACAGAACAGTTGGTGCGTAACGACATTTCAGATATCCTTTTGTTTTCTGCTCGTGGTAAAATCAGCATCCAAAACCTTAATCATCTCGTGTTTTTATTTGTTTACTTGTTTATTTATTTACTCAGTTTCCTTCTTGCTTCCCTCCAGCTGTCCAGGTTTCTGTGGAAAAACAGAGATAAGTTAGTCTGAATAAAGCATGGTAACACTTGAAAAAGCCGTTCCCATCAAATTTAGGGAACAACATCTACTTTTCATCTACATTCCATGTTTCTGTGTTGACTCTGATCACAGCCCGTGTCAGGCAGCGTGTGCCACAGAGGGTTTGTTGTCCTCAGTCCCTGGGCTGCATTTCTCCGAGATGACCACGCAGCAGAACCTGGCGGGCGCTTGGGCTTGGGGAGCTGATGCTGATCAAAGGTGTGATAAACAACCCATGTGGAAAAAAAAAAAAGTGGGAGGGGCTTTATTCCCCAAGGATCTGTTGAACTATAAAAATCTCACTGGAATATTTACACCCGTTTATTGGTTTTAATTCGGAAGATTTTTTTTTTTGTTTTCTCTCCTTAAAACTGTTAATGATGGTTTTCCTCCTTAAAAAATGTTAATGCCCTACGATGACATTGCATTGTATTTTAAAGAAAACACTCATTTTAATGCGCTGTCTGTTACAAATATCCCATTTATTTATTTATCTACTTACTTATTTATTTCAAAAGAGCCCTATGAAAATAATAATCTGCCTTCTGTGGCATCCTCCAGTGCTTGTTTTCACCCTCCCGGTGAGGAGCACAGGGGTCCCCCGGCAGCTTCTGCTGCGGTGGTGATGGTGGTGGTGGCAGTGGAGGTGGTGGTGGCTTTGGAGGCAGAGGTGGTGGAGGTGCATGGCCCTGCTTCTACACCAGAGGGCAATAAAGTGAAGGTAAAAGTTGGTTTTCCTCTGTTAAATAAGAGCAGTTCATAGGACAAAAGTAACTTATGTTATTATTTATGACTTGATAATTGAATATATTATTTACCTGCCAAGTCTTTTATAGGTTTGAGAAGCAGAACTCTTTGCACGTTGCTAACGCATTGAGCCAAGGTTTTTCTTCCTCACGATCGTACTTCATAAAGCTGCAGTCGCACAGACCGTCAGTTTTTACCGTGACACAGATACATATTTCTATTTTTATTTTTGAACAATAGATAGCTTTATAGCGTTATCTGTCATGTGCTCAAATATTTATAGCCACCCATGGAAAGGAGTAAAGTGATTATTTCCCTCGGGAAATTAGGATGCCAGCTGCAAACCTGCAAGGCTGTGGGTTTTGCAGATAAAGAAAGCGCTCGGGCTGCCCTGGAGATGCCGTGTCGCAGCTGGGTGTTATCGCTGAAGCTGAAAGCACTTGGCTTCCCAGACCTTTAGTGCAGGCAGGAGAGGAGGAGGAATTATCTTAAACATTCTGCCCCAGAAAGAGTCCCGACACCCGTTACCAGGGATGGAGAAGGAAACGCGGAGTAGGAAGGAAGGAGTGTTTGGGGGCTCGGGAAAAGGGTAAGATGAAAAGAACTGCAGCAGGAGGGAGAGGGGACGGGCTTTGTGCGGCAGTGATGGGGCTGCTGCCTGGACACCGAGAGGACGAGGACCCGTGCTGGGGTCCCCAGCTCTGCCATCGCCGTCGGGCTCTGCCCGGGAAGCGCGGCTCGCGGTGGGGATGACGTTCGCGAGGTCCCTGCTGAGCGTGGTCGGGAAGCACGTAGCCTCGAATCGTCAGAGAGCACACAGGTGGGCTTTTAAACGCTCCTGATCAGAATATCCAGCCATGAGTTCCTGATTGTTTGATGTTGATCGGCAGCAGCCCACCGGTGAATCGGCGTGCCCGGCAGCGTGCTCCAGGGCTGCAGCTGCTGCCTGGGACGAGCCCACCTCTGGGATGCGCTGCTGCCAGCCCGAGCCTCGTATCCACCATCCCAGCAGCTCCCCGAGCTGCCCTGCTCGCAGAAACCAGCAATGAAGGGCTGGGAGCTGCAGACCAGCGGCGTGGAGGCTTCTTCTGACACAGGCCTTCAGGTCTGCGTTGTATAACTGCACTGAGGTCATGTCAAGAGCTACATGGAATGTATCTTGTGGCAGGACGGATCTGGAGTGCTGGTTGTGTTTATGGTGCAGATTTGCCCAGAGCTTAGAAAACAGGGCTCTGTTTTCTGCCTGGTGTTTCGGGATGATCATCAGTAGTAGTGCTTTGATCTCAGAAAAGTGTTTTAAAGAGAAAACACCAGAGTGGGTGTGAGCTCTGGAAGCTGTAAATGGGGGGCACCTGGTAAAGGTCATTCTTGAATTGAAGCACATCCCTGCTCTATTTGGCCTTGGGCAGTGGTTCATTCATGCCGTAGAAGATGCTCCTTAGGTGGATCCTCCTGCAGCCCAGGTTCGTGTCCTTGCTGCCCATGAATCTCAGACTGGCTCTTGCATGAAAATGGCAAAGCCAATATAAAGCAGCAACACACTGGAGGCATAGTAAGATAAATTGAGGTTGATCTCGGTGACAAAAAAAGTTCTCTGGTCCTCTGTTGTTGCTGCCTTGCCCTGACACATGGGAAGCAGCATGACTCAGGTCTGCCTTTGGCTGCTGTAACCCCAGGGCACCGTCCAGATGACTTTTTTCTGCTCCTCTTTGTATTTGTTTGTAGGAAGCCAGTGCACCGGAGAGCCTGGGCTGTGCTCCCCAGGGCTCACCTCCACCTTATCATCCCTTCTGGCGAAGTTCTGCTGGGTTTGAACAAAATGGTCATTTTATTCTGTGAGTCTAAAAAGCTCCTTTGAATCTTTTATACCTTAAAATTGTGCAGATTTAGAGCATTCAGTTTTGGGCACCTCACTCCAAGAAGGACATTGGAGCATGTCCAGAGAAGGGCAACAAAGCTGAGGAAGGGTCTAGAGCACAAGTGTGGTGAGGAGTGGCTGAGGGACCTGGGGGTGTTGAGCCTGGAGAAAAGGAGGCTCAGGGGAGACCTTCTGGCTCTCCACAACTCCCTGGAGTCAGGTGGAGGTTGGTCTCTTCTCCCAAGGAACAAGTGACAGGACAAGAAGAAATGGCCTCAAGTTGCATGAGGGGAGGTTTAGATTGGACATGAGGAACAATTTCTTGCTGGCAAGGGTTGTGAAGGGCTGTGCCAGGCTGGGCAGGGCAGTGGTGGAGTCCCCATCCCTGGAGGGGTTTCCAAGCCATGGAGATGTGGTGCTGAGGGCCATGGGTTAGTGGTGCCCTGGCAGTGCTGGGTTAATAGCTGGACTCAATGGTCTTAAATGTCTTTTCCAACCAAAAGAACTCTGTGATTTACCCTACTCAGCATCCTTTATCCCTGGAAGCTAATGACCTCGGTCCAGGAGGTTTAACATTCCAGCCAAAGCAAGCTCTGCATCCAGACAGTTCCTGGTAGAAAACGGTCCCTGAGGGGAGCTGCTGTTCATGGTTGCTCCTCTGTGGAGGAATTCCCCTGCCCACCATCCCACCCGGGTGGAGGTCGGCCAGTGACCGGGGAAGGGGGAAGCTGGGCAGTCCTGACAACCTCTGGCCTTGCTTGCTCACCCCGACACGTTAACCTCAGTTAAACCCAGACCTAACTAGCTGGTTCCTGGTCCTGCCCAGAGCTTGTTTCCCTCAGCAAGACCCTGCACTTCTGCAGGGCACGTCCCTGTGCCCCTCGGTGCTGGCCTGGGGGAAATTCTCAATAGCAACGAAAACCAAAATCAGTGATAATCTCTGCCTGTGGATTCTCAGGTTATATTTTCTATTTATCAGTATTTCCTATTTCAAAAGAAATTACAAGTCAGTGTTCAGAAAGTGCTCCCTGGTTTAAATTTAAGATTATCTGTGGTGATTATAATTTGAAACTTCTGAATCAACTCAGAAGTTAAATAATATTGACAGCTCTCCGGCTGATAAGCTCGTATCACTTTTGTTTGATATACCTCTATCTGAGCTGTGGATATGCTCTTTTTCATGCAAACCGAGTCCTTGGGGATCATTTCTACTCTGACCCTGCGCTGCTGAACAGCACTTTTAAGTGACTTTGGCTTTTTTATTTTTTTAAAGGTCAGCCAGATAATATAGTTGCGAAGGAAGGCGAAGGCCAGTGCTAAAACTCCCTGCGCTGTGAAGCCCTGAGGAAACCTGCGCTTCTGCACAGCACTGCCAGCCGTGGGCAGCAGGTCAGGGAGGTTCTCCTCCCCCTCTCCTCTGCCCCAGTGAGGCCACCTCTGGAGAGTTGTGTTCAGTGCTGGACTGCCCAGTTCCAGAGAGACAAGGAGAGAGACCAATGGAGGCTGTGAAGGTGCTGAGGGGCCTGGAGCATCTCTGTGCCCAGGAAAGGCTGAGAGCCCTGGGGCTGCTGAGCTGGAGAAGAGAAGCCTCAGAGGGGATCTGATCAATGCTGAGCAAGAGCTCAAGGGCCCATGGGGGGCAAGAGGATGGGACCAGACTCTTGTCAGTGGTGCCCAGTGACAGGACAAGGGGCAACGGGCACCAACTGGAACCCAGGAGGTTCCATGTGAGCAGGAGGAGAAACTTGTTTGGTGTGAGGGTGTGGGAGCCTGGCCCAGGCTGCCCAGAGAGGTTGTGGAGTCTCCTTCTCTGGAGAGGTTCCAAACCTGCCTGGATGCGACCCTGGGCCCCCTGCTCTGGGTGAGCTGCTGGAGCAGGGGGTTGGACGAGATGATCTCCAGAGGTCCCTTCCAACCCCACCATGCTGGGATTCTAGGATTCTGTGATTTATGCCTCCTGTGAGGGGACTGGAAATTGCAGGTATTTTCTACTTGATAGGATGAGAGGTCAGCAAAAGAAGAGGCTGCACACGTGACTTGCCACTAATAAACAGATACCTTCTCTCTAGAGATGCTCAATATTAGCAGGCTCAGTTAAGAAGCTGTAGCTTGGGTCATTAAATAGTGAAGGCAGCAAAGCTGGGAAGCACGAGGAGTAATTGTCCTGGCATTTTAAAGATTACCTGAAAGCACCCAGGTACTGTGAGTGTCTGCTGACAAGAGGCTTGTTTTCCTTCCATCTCCTCTGGCTTTTTGCCTCCACAGGCTGGTTTGCTGCCTGTGTCCCTGCCAGCGCCGATTCATCTGCTCCTTCAACACCAAAATGGCACTTTTCTGTCATGAAATGAAATGCAGGCACCAGAAAGGAAGGTTGAATCCTAGGTGGCTGGCATGGGGAGAAGGAGCCCAGGTACCATGGCAGCTTCTCTTTCCAAGCTTAGCATGAACCCTGAAAAAAATTTCATAGCGTTGAAATTTGGCAGGCTGCTTGTAACTGCGGAGGTATTTTTGAGAGAGTAACTGAATGGCAGCCAGAGAAGGGTACAAGAAGATCTGAACAACGTTGCTTATGGGTGTTTTGCAACACTGCCCTTTAAAAATCGGGGTGGAGTCAATTTTGCTTTTTTTATATTTCTGTCACCCAAAGATAATCTGGAGATCTGGGCTTCTGGCTTTCATGCCTGTGATGTCAAATGGAGCTGGATGCTAAAAATGAGCTTCTTCAGTAAATCAGGACCAGGTTACGAACGTCCGTTTTGCAGGAAGCGGAGAAGTTCAGGATAGCTGTGCCAGTGCTGGTCACCAAAATACAAATGTCTGCTTCACAACAGGCTTTGGTGCTCTGCTGGCACAATCTGCAGCTGCTCGTACGTGGACCTGCTGAACCCTTCACTGCACCACTCGTCACGTCAGTGAGTGACTCTGGGAAGAGGATGCGCCGTAGTAATATGGAAACACAAGTTGCTGCTCTTCCCATAGTAACTTGCTCTCTATAATTTGAAAAAAAAATTGTGAAAATTACTTTTCTTTCCGTAGAAAATATTGATGTTTTGCAGTTATTTTGTGCCCTGAGCTGGGCAGAGAGCATCGATAACAAGATGTGGATGTGCCATACGCGCTACAAGAATCAGGAACCCTCCGTTAATGCATATGCAAAATGTTAGCGGGGACCTTGTTAGGTTGCAAAAACCCCTCAATTGCATCCAGAAGGTGGGTGGCAGGTGCTGTTGTACTCACCGGTGATGGTGGGGTTGCGGATTGACTGTTTCTGGTGTTGGTGTGTGAGTGTCATCACCAGAGCTGATGTTTCTGGCTCACAGGGCTTAGCACTGTGCTTCCACTCATGCAGGGAGTGATGGTGCTTGTAAGGGTCTCACATCCCTGGAAGAGACCATACGTGAGGTTTTGGGCAGATCCTTCTCTCATCATAGGTAATGTAGGGTGAGGGACAATGGCTTTAATCTGAAAGAGGGTAGATTTAGGTTAGATATTAGGAAGAAATTCTTCACTGTGAGGGTGGTGAGGTGCTGGAACAGGTTGCCCAGAGAGGTGGTGGTAGATACTCTGTCCCTGGAGGTGTTCAAGGCCAGGTTGGATGGGGCCTTGAGCAACCTGGTCTAGTGGGATGTGTCCCTGCCATGGCAGGGGATTGGAACTAGATGGTCTTTAAGGTCCCTTCCAGCCCAAACCATGCTATAATTCTATTATCATGATCATGTCCCAGTTGCTTCAGGTCACTGGGAACAGAAGCCTCCACATGACACCAAGGTCTGTCAGCACTCGTGGCTCCAAAGACAGGACGTTAGGGACCTGTGGGCGGAAAGCGAAGCCGTGGTGGCACGGAGGGCCCCGCTCCCGGCAGCACTGCAGGACACAGTGGCCACCCTCCAGCCACGCTCTCCACTGGTTCGGGGTTTCCCAGTTCAAAGGCTGCTCGAGTGAACCATCAAACTCAGTTCTGAAGCCAGAGCAGCATGTAGTATGTTGCTAGGAATTTTTAAACAATTGTGCCGTTCTCCTTTCGCTTCATCTCTGCTCAGCAATAGAAGGAGAAATCCATTCTGAAGACAGAGTTCTTCTAGCCAAAGCACTTCAAAGCCTACCTGGAGACAAATGGGGATGCATAATTTAAGCAATAAGTGTTTTTTCTGCACGTTGTTGCACGCAGCCTGCTGAGAGTGCCCAAGGAGCCTCTCCCACTCAAGCTTCTGTTTGCAGCTTTACGTTGTTTCCCCAGAACTTTCTGTAAGCTTACAAAGGGACTTGACTGATAGTGGGAAGATAAGCACTTCCCAGAGCCTTAGAAGTGACCCAGCAGGTCAGGTTTTCAAAGCCTGTCTACCCGCTGTCTCATTTGAGGCTGTCCTCATTACCATCATTCTATTTCCACACAAGATGTGAGGGAACTTGCAAACAACTCTTCAGAATTTCCCGAGTTTCCTTCTGCGGCGGTTAATCTTCTCCATTCCTGGTCACGTCCCATTCAACAGTCGTTATTTTCGGCAGAACTGGTTGAAATCTTTGCCCGCTGTGGCTTCAGCATTTGCTCCTGGGTTATTCCCGATCTGTTCTTGACTTCTTCCAAGGCATTTTGCTGCCTCCTTTTAGAAAGGACGTTAAAGAGCTTGTGAACTGCGTTTCTAGACAAGAATCTAACGCCTACCAGACTCTCCTTTTACATCTCTAACGGCATCTCTGATACCCTCAGTTTTAGTATCAGCTCCTTCTTTTAATGCTGGAATATTCTGTGTGAAAATCCATTCAAACAGTTGAAGTTTTTCACCATGGGCTGAAGGTTCAGCCACTGAGCATCTTAAGAGCTGATAAATGTGGCTGTTCGTTACTAGGCACTCGCGGTGGGGACGGTGCAGAGTGAAATCCCCGGCCTTGCAAGCAGACGTGGGTATTTTCATCACATATTCATGTGTTTTTCAGTATCTGTGAAATCAAAACAGCTTCTAAGAAGCCAGCGAGAACACTTTGGAGTCATAGGGAATATCCAGTTTAGTTTGCTGGAATTAGTAGATAAAAGACCCAGCAGAAAATGATAGTTGGCCAGATTGCTCTCAGAAAAACACGATAGAAATGATAAAGTCATTGTGGAAACCAATTTACCCTAATAAGCCATAAATGTATAGACCTTTTAAACATTATTTCTTGGACCCAGGGAAACAGATGATTAATGGATCAAATGGGATAAGCCAGACCTGAGATGTCTGTTTGCAAATACGATACGTTAAATGCAGCTGCACATTCTCATCGTCTGCCAATTAATAGAAGTCCCCGGGGAAGGAAGGCACCAGAGAACAATCTTCTCTGTGCAAATAGCACCTTGTATTTTGGAAACGGAGTAATGTCTTCGGGAGGTCTCTGCTGCAGTCTCAGATGCCCGTGCTGAGGATGCTGGTTTCAAAGGCAGCACAGATGAACCTTCTGCCAGATCTTCACTCTGACACCACTATTTAGTTCTGCGCAAACCAGCTAACGGTGCATCCGCTTTGGTGCTGAGCAACCCCTCTGAGCTCCAGCAAAGAGGGAGGAACCCCGAAGAGCCAAACCAGAGCAGGTTTAATGAGAATTTTGTCTTTGTGACGGCTGTGGCAGCAGATCGGAAATGCTGGAGGAGGAGCAGGTTCCGCGGGAGGCAAGCGCTGTGCCGCGGCACCGCTTCGTCCTGCTAAAGCCGCAGCGCAGGCTTCAGCTGAAGCCTGGGTGATGCCAAGCTCTGCGCTGGCTTCCTGCATGGTGGCAGATGTTGAGCTAGCCTCGGCTGTGCCTCGAATGCCATTCTGCTGCTCCTCTGCCGCACCTTTGTGCGTTTCTGCTGCGTTGGGTTTGGGTTTTTTTTGTTAAAAAAAAATATTGAAAAGTAAAAACAATGCAGAAAAAAAGCCAAACCCAAAGCTTCACTTGGATGATGCCTGTTCTGTAAAACTAACATTTGTTTAGACCTTGGAAAGACTGACGTTGGTTTGTGCCTTTTGCTTTGGAACACGACGCTGAATGGTTTGGTGGCCTGGGCTGTGGCCTGCTCTGCTGTTGGGTGCAGCGGGGAAGCGGCTGCTCCCGAAGCGCTGCGCCGTGGTGAGACCAGGGGGTGCTGGCAGCTTCTCAGGACCATTTATTTTCCCAAGAGATCCAGTTCAGCTTTCCTGTTGCAGCTTTTTTCAAAGGACTTGGGGGTTCAGCATCACCAGCTTGCTGTCCCTCCTCGTGTTGGGTAAAGTGTGTCCTGCCGTGGTGCTCGTCACTGGAGTGGGAGCCAGAGGACAGTGGTGTTTGGATGGCCGCATCCTGTGCTGCTGGCAGGCCCCTCAGCCCCTCAGAGCTCTGCAGATGCTGAGTGCAACCTCTGCATAACTCACAGCCACTTCAGCGTTCTTCACTGAAGTTCAACCTCTTCCTCTCCTTGCTAAGTTTTCAGACAACAGCAAGTTGGGCAGGAATGTTGATCTCCTTGAGGGTAGGAGGGTCTCGAGAGGGACCTGGCCAGGCTAGATCAGTGGGCCAAGAACAGTGCCTGGACTACGCACTGAGGAGACCACTCCTTGAATCCTGGGGTCAGTTTTGGGCCTCTCCCTCCAAGAAGGACGTTGAGGGGCTGGAGCACGTCCAGAGAAGGGCAACAAAGCTGGGGAAGGGTCTAGAGCAGGAGTGTGGTGAGGAGCAGCTGAGGGACCTGGGGGTGTTGAGCCTGGAGCAAAGGAGGCTCAGGGGAGACCTTCTGGCTCTGCACAACTCCCTGAAAGGAGGTTGGAGCCAGGTGGGGTCAGGCCCTTCTCCCAAGGAACAAGCAACAGGACAAGAGGAAATGGCCTCAAGTTGCACCAGGGGAGGTTGAGGTTGGACATGAGGAACAATTTCTTGCTGGCAAGGGCTGTGAAGGGCTGTGCCAGGCTGGGCAGGGCAGTGGTGGAGTCCCCATCCCTGGAGGGGTTTCCAAGCCGTGGAGATGTGGTGCTGAGGGCCATGGGTTAGTGGTGCCCTGGCAATGCTGGGTTAATGGTTGGACTCGATGAGCTTAAAGGTCTCTTTCTTTGAAAACGATTTTATGATTCTATTCTATGATTTCTGAGACCAGGGCTGACTCGTACATCAGCTCAGCAGAGTGGAAGCAGAAATGATCTGAGAAAAATAAAGACTATCTTGTAGTCAGAGCTTAGAGAGGAAAAAAAAAATAAAATCCATGCAAGGCTTCCTGGAGCTATACAATCTCTTGAAAATAAATGAACAGATTGCCATGAATGAATAAACTGCTTAAGACACTAATTCACATTCAGGAGGCCGTAGAGCTGAGGGTACCAGCGAAGATGACAGAAATGTTTCCCTGTGATTGTTCCTGCATCGTGCAATTTCGTTTATGAAGGTAGCAAACAGAAGGTAACCGTGCTCTGCAAACAAACCGCTTGGCACAGATGGCACCGAGCCTTCTGCCAGCAGCAAGAGCCGGATGATGCTCCTGTCCAAGGCGGTTGTCCGCCTGGATCCGTGCTTTGGGAAAGGAGAAAATATGGGAAACTCATCCCGAAGCAATCACAGGACAACTAAACCTGCAGCCCGGAGGGGAGCGGATGTAGGTGATGATGAGGGGACATCTCAGTGCCCTTCTACTGATTCCAGGGTGTTTGTGTGTGGCTGCAGCCGCTCGGGTCCCGCTGTCTGCGGAGCTGTGGTGGGTGGCAGCAGGGCTGGGGCTGTGGTGGCATCGGCTCACACCAGCGCTGGGCTAATGGGCAGGGTGACAATGCGGGGTGGAAGCTTCCAGAGCTGGCACACAAACCAGGGTGCTGGCCCATCCGGGCAGGGACTCCCCAAACTGGCGCATCTGCATCACGGGCAGCATCCTCCCGCATCCCGGTGTCCCCACCCGGAAGGCCCCCGCTGGAGCACCATGTCTGGGCTTCACCCAAAGCATTCCCACTCCCCATGGGCTGGGTGAAGTACGTCCCCAGGTACTGCGTGCTGCTTGGAGCTTACAATAATTTGAAACTGTTGCTTATTTGTTGTGAAACAGCCAGAGAAATGGGGTGGTTTGGAGCGCTTGGGGGTTTGAAGATAAGCCAGTGCTGTTAGCCCTTCGCAGCACTGACAAATGGTGATTTGGTAAATGCCTTTGGATGTGAAAATGGACTGAAGATGGAAATCTGTGTGAGAGAAACAACTTGTTAGGGAAATGCCAGAGTTAAATAGCGTTCGGCTGAGCGAGTTGTGGATGTGCTGGTGAGGCAGTACCCGCTGGGCACACAGGTCACTGCTGCTCCTGGCTCGCCCCGGAGCCAGACGTTCTGGCACACTGACAAGAAATTGCCAGATCTTGCCATTTAATAACAACGGTTCAAGTCAACTCTTGCTGTACCTTCCACCCTTGCAGCATCTAACGCTTTGCCCGGGGATAATCAAGAGGAGGAGCGTTGCTCCTGGGGCAGGTGGATCACCCAGGGGTTAATAATCTGTGTTTAGCGGCTCGTTAGCTCTGCACTGATGGGGCTTTGGGTGGCTACGAAAGAGGTGTGCCTCTCATTGTCTTTATAACACCCACCCTCCAGATCAGCCTTAGAGATGCTGCTGAGAAGATGTCTTAGGTTGCTCTGTGCTGTGAGACATCAGCTGGACAGGAGCGAGGGTAGGGTGCTGAGCTGCTCCCTGTGACCATGGCCTGAGTGAGCCAAGTTCGCTCAAGTGTGAAACTGAGACTTACACCAGGAGCTCCAGCTTAACATCAAAGGTGCTACATCCAGGTACTGCCTGTGGAGGTCAGTCAGTCATGGCTGGTGCTCTGGGGTTTGTTGGGTTCCATTGTCTCTGATGCTGTGGGTGCTCTGCTGCTCCCTAAGAAACCAGTCTTGTAAAAGAGGCGATGGAGTTTTGTTGGTTTTACCTTTCTTTGGACTGGCTTGTGTTATTTAAATAGAAAATTACCTGTTTCTGTGGCTTTTACTGTGTTTCTTAGTGGCCTAAATGATGTCTGGTTTCTCTTTTAGGTGTGAGGTGGGTGGTTTTAGCTGCAACACAGCACAGTTAGTGAGACCCTGGTAATAATCTTCTTGATAGTGTCTGGTTTGGAAAGGTCTCATCCAGCAGCAGACATGATTCATAAGAGCTGAGTTACTTGGGTGGTTTCAGTGCTGGAAGGTAAGGCCCAGGGTGGGAGCAGTGGAGAACTTTGAGTTTATGAGTGTCCAGGATTCCAAACCAATGCTTTTTACTGGTGCGTGTCCAAGGTGTGCTGGTGCTGCAGCTCGTGTCCACGCTGTGAGTGCAGCAGCAAACAAACAGGCTCTCCTCTGTGCAGCTGAGTTGCTGTAGTCTGGACTAGTGGAAACCGTTTCTTCTCTGCTGAAAAGCCAGTGTAGCTAACAAACTTCAGAGGTTGTGGAAACCTTTTTGAGCGAAATTCAAGAGCTTCTGCAATATGTGATGCCTCATGTCGTAACTGAAATACATGACACCATGCCCTGAGAGCAAGCTGCCAGGGCACAGGGGCTGTCTGGTGGGCGGACACCATGCTGAAGGGCAGAAGAAGGCGGCAGAGGTAAAGTGCCTTCATAAACAGGGACAGTACTCTGGGGACTTGGCACTACCACAGGAGAAAATAAAAGCGAAACCTTTTGCTCAAGAGCTTCCCCTTTGCCTGGGCAGTGCTACCACGAGCAGAGTCTTCCTCTGCACTTACTCTCCTGGGCTTTCTGGTCAGGCTCACATAGGTGCTCCTAAACACCACCTGAAGACTTCATCCTGAGACCTCACGAATTGATTTCTCTTGGTGACCTAGACACTGTAGAGCTTCTTGGGGGTTTTCTCAAGTAAAAACACCTGCATACTGAAATGAAATGAATGTCACACTATTTTGTATTAAAGAATTAGTTGAGACTGGTAACGAACTGGTTGACAGCAGGTGCCAAAGAAACAACAGGAGAAATAGTTTGAGTAGGGTAGTCCTTCCTCTGGCTCTTATTCCCAGCTTTTAGCCATTGGATTTAATACGCACCAGTCAACCAGCCTTACACAAATATTTCCAAATGACGTTTGAATCCACACACCTCTGATATTTGATGGCAGTGAGTCTCACAGATTTTCTTATGTGTTAGCTGAAAATGCGTTTGGTTTGTGTTAAACTTCTTTGAAGACCTTTCTGCTGTTTAATCTCCTCGAGAGAGGAAGACATCGTGTGTAACTGGAATGCTGAGGTCTCTGAAGAGCGGGGGAGCGAAGGAGCGTGGTCCTGCAAGGGGTGGTGGGTGGGAGCTGTGCCTCTTCATCCGCTGTTGAGTGCTTGTGAAGCTCTGCAGCCTGACTGGAGGAAAGCCAAGCAGCAGATAGCTATTTTTGTTAAACTGTTGTTCCTGAACAGCTGCCTACTCTCAAGTGTCCTTCTGCATTTACTTTCTGTCTCAATATTCCTTTGGTAATAGAGCACAGTCATTTAGACTTGGATAAGAACAGGAATTAAATACCTAGCATATACACAGCTCTGGGTTTCCTCAGTACCTCTCTGTTGTGGCTGTGGGTAGTTGAATTTAACTCCTAATTACATGGTACAATTTTGCAGACTAGGCATCGTTGATACTTTTAAAGTAAATCCTAAATGGCAATTCTTAAACAAGGCTGTGGAGCTGCTTTGGATGCAGAAGATGCCTGGTGTCTGCTGGCTGCCTTACCAGGCAGGCTGCACCTGAAGTTCAGCGTGCTGTGCCCGAGATGTTAATATTTCTACATGCCCAATGGTCTCGGCGAGATCTGTACTCGCACAGGTGTTAGAACATAAAATGCCTTTATATAATATCTGAGAGTCTGTTCATTATGGCAAGATTAACACATAATAAAATAATACAGCTCAGAATTTACCTAGCGCTTACAAGCACCGTCTGACTCTCCTCATGACACACTTCCAAGTATTTTTAGTTTTCCAGCTTGAAACTTTGCTGGCTCCGAGGAACAGACAGTTCAAGACACCCTAAACTAAGCATAACAGCTCTTCTTATTGGGGTTTCTCTGGAGATCCATTTTACAACTTGTGTTGCCTTGTACCATGCTGTGTCCTAATCCAAAGAGGTGCCAGGATTATGGTGAATCCAGAGGGATTTCTTACTGGGGAAGGCTACTTTGAATCTCAGTGAGAGCCAGAGGGATGCTCATTGATTTCAGGACTCAAAGCTTCAGCTGCTGAAGAAATCAAGTAGATTCAGAGATGTGTGCTCCAGCCAGCACCTCCAGCACACTGGAAATGGGGTTTGGGGGCCAGGTTGGAAGTGTCCATAACTATGCAAAAGAAAAAGAAAAAAAGCTTGCAAATTGCTTAAATATCATTCCCTGTAGGAAGCTAACAGGCAGTAGATTAAAATGTTGATGAAGACCCTACAAACGAAGCCACTGTTACATCCTTGCAGGTGCCTGGTCATGTCTGTTGCCACAAAAGGTTGATCTGTAACCTTACAGTAAAGACTCCTTTCCTTGGTCTTGCCCCAAAGCAGAGGGAAGAGGGGGGTGATGGTGTTACAGTTCCTGCACAAGTACTTACTTGGCTGTACCCTGAAGCAGTACCAGCTGCTGGTGTGGGCTGGGGGCTGCTCCATGTTGCCCAAGGAGCAGCAGTGCCCGTGCTGCTCCCCATCCTTCAGCAGCGTTGGGAGAAGGGGATGTTTGCCGGGCTCTGGAGATGGTTCATCCCCTTCATCTCCATCCTTCTGTTGGAGGTGCCTTGTCTGTACCTGAAAGTGCGGAAGGACAGATGTCTGTCCAGGTTTGTGTTGCAGCCTTCATCTCTTTCCAGCAGTCTGGCCCTGTGCTAATCAACATCTGCTGTTGACAGATTTCCTGGTATAAGAAACTTTCTTGTGCAATGTTTAACTTGTTACTTTGACTTTCATGGATATCCTCCATCTTCATTCCCTTTTCCAGTAAACCTGCATTGTCGTACCTGAATCATGTTAGGAGAACAGCTCACTCCTCTTATGATGAGACCACAAATCTCAGATCTTTCAGTCTTCCAGATGGGTCATGGTACCTGATTTACTGATTCTTGGGGGTTTTTTTAAATATTTTTTTTTCCTTCCCCTTTCTGTACCCTTTCCACTAGACATTCTTCCCTCTTGCCAGGCTGAGCTCAGGGAGCACACACTGCTCCAGCTGAGGCTTCCCTGCTTCTCCCGGGTGTGATGCCTTCCTCCCACGCACAGCTTCTTCCTCTACTGAACTTACCTCAGCAGAATTAGCCTTTTTCCCCCCAGCAGTGTGTTGTTGCTGACACAGGCTCTGTTTGTGACCCCCTCTACCTCCTGGATACCTTCTGCTGAAAGCGCTGCTTTGCCGTTCGTCTTTGCTTCCTCAGCATCAGTGCTAATGAATTTTTATCCTACTTTATCTTATTTGTCCATTTTTTTTTTTACTTGTCCGATTTCTAAAGATACTTATGCACTCTAACCTCACCCTCTTTAATGTCTTGATGCCAGCAACAAAAACCCAAGCATGCTTTCTTCCCTCATCTGCACCCATGATGGACATGGAGCAGACCTGAATCCTGCCTCTGCACAACCACGCTGCTGATACGTGACCTCAGCACAAGAAAGATCTCACCAGTTGTTCACCGAACCTAAATTCAAGTTTAAATGGTCAAAATCCTTGCTAAAATCAAGCTAATTCCCTGCCCAGCAGTTCTGCTGTTTCGTTATGGAAGGCCAGGTTTGTTTGGCAGGACTTGCCCTTGGCAAATCTTGTTTGGCTACTACTCATCACCTTGTGACTTCCTGGTCCTTGCAAGCTCGTGTTTGTGTGTCTCTTCCAATGTCTTATGCTTGAAGCTAAGGTGATCCATAAATATACATCCTTTTTTTTATCGTAAGATATGCGTATGTTAATTAGATCTCAATAACACAAACATACACCAGCTTGTGATTGAGTCCTGGAAAATGAAAATATCGATTAAACGTAGTTGGCCGTGTTATTTTCTTTAACAGAGGACGCAGAGTCTTGCAGCAAGGCAAGAAGAGAAATTCAGTGTGTAGATAGTAAGGAAAAAATAGGAATTCAGTGTGCGCACAGTTAAAGAGACACCTCGTCCCTTTTCTTCACTTCGTGGCCACGTGGGGCTGAGATGTGCGAGGTGTAGCTTGGGGCAGAACAGAGGCCAGGCTTTACGATACAAGGATCTAATCTCTCCCTATAAATGGCCTGTCAGGTTGGCTACATGATCAGCTATTCAAATATGGATGAGATGTTTTCTCACTCCTGTTCTCAGCTCGGTAAGTGCTGAGCTTAAGCAGATCGCTTTGTCATGCTGCGTGGAACTGCACATGATTTTCTCACTTTCTCTCGAGTAATTTCTTAAGTTTCCTGCTTACCTTTGAATAGAAGAGCAGCTACTTTGGTCATCCATCAAAGCGGAGCTCGGTGACAGTAGGTTTTACAGTAATACTGGCTGATGCCTGGGCAGAACAGACATCAGCACTCCACAAAGATAGAGTTGTCATCACAGATCAAAAACCTTGGGAAAACGGAGTGATCCTTTCTCCTGCTGTCAAAGCCAGAATTAAGAAGACAGTAGGAGAGACGTAGCAGTATAAATAGCATACAAATACAGTGGCTTAGTCTTTGGGATATGAAAAGCCTTAAGGTTCGGGATACTGCTCCCCAAAACCTCTGTAAAACTAGAGCTTTCTCTTGTGCACAAAGGCAAAACACTTTTTGTTAGGAATTAGTGATTTCACTGAATCTCAGACTAACATGGAAGAAACTATTTTAGACTGTTGACAAATATTCTAAGTAATTTTTGGTATTCAGGAAAAAAACATCTAAAAGATAGAGGATGGCTACCCTTCAAACTCATTGTTTTCATAGAATCACAGACTGGTTTGGGTGGGAAGGGACCTTCCAAGCTCACCTTGTCCTACCCCCTGCAACTAGAGCAGGTTGCTCAGAGCCCCGGCCAACCTCACCTGCAATGGTTCCAGGGATGGGGCAGCGACCACCTCTCTGAGCAACCTGGGCAAGTGAGAAACTTCTCCTTCTCTCTAGTCTGAATCGCTCCTCTTTTTGTTTTGAACCATCCCCCCTTGTCTTGTCCCAACAGTCCCTGCTCAAGTCTGTCCCCATCTTTCTGAAAGGCCCCAAGAAGGTCTCCCTGGAGCCCTCTCTGCTCCAGGCAGAACAACCCCGACTTGGCCTGGCCTCCCAGCAGAGGTGCTCCAGCCCTCACCAACAGTGGATGGAACACCTTTCTGCCAGACATATGACTTTTCTTCCCTCTGGCATCAGATAATTGTTTCTACCAGCAAAGTGAAATTGGTGCCCATTGCACATGACACCATCTCCCCAGCCCTGCCTTACACCATGGCTCTGGATTAATGGGGGTGAAACCAACTTCTGCCTCCTGCCACCCCAAGGGCACTTCTCTGCAAACCATCCTGAGCCCTGCCTTGCTCTGTGGATGGCACAAAGCAGCAGCTTTCCTCAGTTTCACAGTGAAAATCTATTGCAGCAGTAAAAGCAGTGGAGCGGACAGCTTGTGTCCCCTTGGGCAGAAGCAGGCAGTGCTAGTGCCCCTGCTCCCCAGCCCGCTGATCCCTGGGCTGTACCCAGTGCTCACACCACCCAAGGATGTGGTCCAGCCTCATGCTGCTGTCAGTAGCACAGCAGGTCAGAAGTGTCCTGCCAGCAGAGTTTATTGTCAGGAACTTGCCACTTGATCAGCAGTGACGTGTTTAGCAAGAATCTGTCAGTTCTGAGAGATTTAAGAGGGAGCAGGCAGGGTGATGGCGGGGTTTGGGGAGGAGGAAGCAGAAGGTCACTGCGGAGTCTACTTGTCACAAGCAACCTGAGTGTATCGGTGCAACTTGCATCCTAAAAATAGGTTGACTGTTTGTTCCCCACATCCCTGCTTTTGTGTGTGCCTTGAGTTCACTGTATTTCAGTTTTCAGCCTTCTATATTCATAGCATCATTCTGGTTGGAAGAACTTCAAACTCATCGAGTCCAACCATTCCCCCAGCACTGCCAGGGCACCACTAACCCCTGGCCCTCAGCACCACATCTCCACGGCTTGGAAACCCCTCCAGGGATGGGGACTCCACCACTGCCCTGCCCAGCCTGGCACAGCCCTTCACAGCCCTTGCCAGCAAGAAATTGTTCCTCATGTCCACCCTAAACTTCCCCTGGCACAACTTGAGGCTGTTTCCTCTTGTCCTGTCACTTCTTACTTGGTAGAAGAGACCAACCCCACCTGGCTATCGATGCTAACCTTGCTTTTCAACCTAAATTAATTATTCTCTACCTGATTGTCTGAACAGAAGCAGAAACTTGTTTGGTGTGAGGGTGTTGGAGCCTGGCCCAGGCTGCCCAGAGAGGTTGTGGAGTCTCCTTCTCTGCAGAGATTCCAAAGGCGCCTGGACACGATCCTGGGCCCCCTGCTCTGGGTGAGCTGCTCGAGCAGGGGGTTGGACAAGTTATCTTCAGACATCTCTTGCAATCCCTAGATTTCTGTGATGTTATCCATGATACATTTATACAAAGCCATCACAGACACTATCAGCCTATAATGTTGCTCATCCAGATGAGCTTCCTCTTGTATGAGCAAGCCTTCATGAGCAGGTCTTTGCTCCCTGACTGCCCCTGTAACTGCTCTCTGGCCATATGGTTTTTAATTCCTCTTCTACATGGATACTGGTAAGCTAGATGTTAAGACTTCTGCATCCATGATGAGCTCCATAGCCTATGTTTGAATTCAAATGCAAATGTAACACTTTGGTGGAGATTTGGGCCTTTTAGAGGGTGGGGTTAGACTTAAAAATGAGCTTGACAAATACCCACATCTGGGGTAAAAGTAAGATGAAATTCAAGCTAGTGTGAAAACTGCGGTTTGGCTAGAGCAACCAGCTTTACCCGGTGAGGGCGGGAGGTAAAGGTGACTCAGTAAATACTTGGAGCAGGATGTACTTCTCCCTGTGTAGCACACGTTGTGATTTCAGGTATCTTGGAGCTCCTGTAAGGTCCTAGCAAAGCTCAGGTTCCCTTGTGCTGGGTGATGAACCAGGTCACAAGACAGCTTTCTGATGGTTGCTGAGTCAAAAGGGAGAGAGAAGATCATCAGAGTTGTTAAGCTGGTGGTGCTCCAGGGATCATGCCCTGTCTGGAAGAGGGGCATGTTTTTAAGCTAGAGTTCTGCTTAGCAAGGAAGTTTCGGGGACTCAGAAATCTTGCATCGTGTTTTCTCTGGCTGTGGGGAAAGGCCGAACAACTCTTGACAAAGCGCCCAAAATAGCTGGTGTAGCTGCAAGGAAAAACAGTTTGGTTTCTTGCATCCCAAGAGCTGGGGGTGAGAAGCAGTACTTGGCCATCTCATGGGAAACAAACTTTTGTGAAGATGGGATGGAACCCAAAAGGAGGTCCAGGAAAGCACAACTTACCTGGTCATCAATCAAAAGACCCCAAGGAACATCATAAACTTAAATTTTCCCCGCTCTCCCGGGTTTTTCTCTGATGGACAGGTACCTTTCCCAGTTTGTTCTAGACAGGCTGTGCTAAAGTGGATGTTTTCCAGTTGTGACTGAAGACACGTTTTCTGGTCTGGTTCCCATCGGTATCTGCAGCGGGTAAGCGTGTGCTGGGCAGCTGTGGGTAAGCTTTCTCAAATACTTACTTTGGGAGACTTAAATGATTTGGGCAACAAATTTTCAAAGCAACTTATTTTTGAGTATTTTTAGCTCTCCAATAAATAGAGCATTCCAGATTGAAGACGTTATTCAAAATTAACTTGCAATACGTATTTATTCTGGCACTCTTGCAGTCGTCCCCTAAGTATTTGACAGGGATATTCATGGTTTATAACCCACTTTTTTTTTCTGCAAGTGAATGAAATTCACAGACATTAGGTTGTATAATCTACTTTTACTTAAAGAAATTGAATCGTAGAAGCTGTTTTTTCCAGGTCTCTGCATCCTTTCTTGCAGCTGACAAGAGGATAAAGCAGAGGAGGGAAATCCCAAGCAAGAAAGAATCTCAGAGCCCAAGGACTCCGGATAATGTTATCTCTTGGAACAACCTATTTGCAGATACAGTTGAAATGGGAGAATCTAGCTTTCCCAGAGACCAATTTTATATGAAACTAAACTTTGATCTACAATTTTTATTGTCTGTTCATGGAGGCGGGGGGGGGGGGAGGAACTTTGCACAGGGGATTCAGGGGACAAGGAGAAAAAAAATTACTATCAGTAGCAGAAACCAGAACTATCTGAGACAGGTCTGCAGCACACTCGCTCTTCTCAGTTTCAAGTGAAGCTGTGAGAAAGACACATTCTCAGATGCAAAGAGGGACTGAGGGAATTGCTGATAGGTGATAATCTTCTTAAGATGTTGCAAATCCAGAAGTCTGCATTGTGCTTTGGCCAGAACTTAGCGCCAGCAAGACCTAGGGGAAGTTTGGGCATTTTTTGAATGGGAAAATGGAAATTCTCATACAAAAACAAACTATTTCAAAATAATGGAAATATAGATTTTTTCTTTTCTCTCAATGGTAAAAGTGAAGAAGATCCCTTCTTGGGAATAAATTGGAACTGTAGCAAAGCCAGGATAGGGCTTGATACTGAGGTCAAGAGCTGAAGGTTTGTTTCACCCTAGGACGCATGAAAACTCGATGCACGTTCCTCTGTAGGGAGCTGGTGAGTGTGAGAAGTTGTGTCCTCCCCATAATCTCCAATATAGCCAGAAAACAAACAAGGAAGTCTCTTGTCTGTACCTGCACATCAGACCGGTGATCCGTGGGACTGGTGCAGTCCATACGAGCTGCAGAAACAAGACATCACTCCATCCATGGGCAGATGAATTGAGCTGGCAGAAATGAGGTCGGTCTGAGTCTGAGATGTTGAACAAAGGGTGTAACCAGAGCAGCTAATGGGAAGGGACACGTCGGAAAAGTGTCACCACATGCAGAGCAACACTGAGAAAATCTGCAATCTTCTCTCAGCATGTGAGTGGATGGACTGGTCCCAGCACGGAGTCAGTGATAAGGTTCATAACTGGTCTGCAAACTGAAGTCATGGTGCTGTGACCATGGAGCTTTTGTTTCAGGGGGGAAAACTTCCCACGAGCAGCTATGGGCTCAGAATTATGTTTCTGGGATTGCAAAGTATTGGTGTACACTTAAGGAAAGAATCATTAAAGAGAGAGGTGTATCGATGGAAAGTGAGATAAGGGCAAGGCTTTGTCACCGGGGAATCGTGAAGAACTAACAGGACGTCTCTGGTCAGACAACTGCTTTTCTAGATGAAGCAACCGTGGCTAATTCTGGGTGCTGAGGTTTCAGTTACTCCTTGGACTTGATGGCAAACTATTAGTTCAGCTGGCAAGAAAATGAGCTGGTGTGATAATTATGCAGGAACTAGGGAAATGATAAAGAGCTATCTTCAGAGGCTTCTGGGATGTCATTAGCATGAAAACTGGAGCGAGAGGAGGATCAACACATCCCAAAGGAAGGAGCTGGTCTGAACAAACCATGCCAACGGGGAGGAGGAAGGACCTGGGCTTGTCTGCTGGGTTTGGTGGGTAGCTGGCTAATCAATTTAGAATATCTTTCTATTTTAAGTTGCTTTTAAAATAATGCATCCCTCAAATGTTGTGATCTGCCATTGTGAAGCATCAGTAGTGTGTTGGGAATGGCATCTGATCCGCTCTGGCCGTGCTAGTGCGGGCTGTATGAGAAGGGAGAAGCTCTTTCTGGGATGTTACTGTGCTTTGTTCCCCTCCACACTCCTGCCAGTCGAGGTGACTCGAGTGTCACTAGAGACTTCCTAACGCAAAGACCAACTGGCACCACTATTCTAATAACTATTCCTCAAAACCAGCTGTCCTTCATTCTTCCCTCTCTTCATCTAAAGAGGAAAAAGGAATACAAATCTAAACCAGACAAATCTGGCAGAGTAGTGTGTCCAGCAGATGGAGGGAGGTCCTCCTCCTCCTCTACTCTGCCCTGGTGAGACCTCACCTGGAATTGTGCGTTCAGTTCTGGGCTCCCCAGTTCAGGAGGGACAGAGATCTACTGGAGAGAGTCCAACAGAGGGTGATGAGGGGACTGGAACAGCTGCCTGATGAGGAAAGATTGAGAGACCTGGGGCTGGTTAGTCTGGAGAAGAGAAGGCTGAGAGGGGATCTAATGAATGTGCATCAATAGATGAGGGCTGGGTGTCAAGAAGAAAGGGACAACCTCTTTTCACTTGTGCCCTGCGATAGGACAAGGGGCAATGGATGCAAGTGAGAGCACAGGAAGTTCCACCTCAACATGAGGAGGAACTTCTTGCCTGTGAGGGTGACAGAGCCCTGGAACGGGCTCCCCAGAGAGGTTGTGGAGTCGCCTTCTCTGGAGACTTTCAAGACCCGTCTGGATGCGTTCCTGTGTGACCTGCCGTAGATTCTCTCGTCCTGCTTGGCAGGGGGGTTGGACTCGATCTCCAGAGGTCCCTTCCAACCCCTCACATTCTATGATTCTATGAAACCTTGGAAGGTTTGATTGCTGTATTTATTCTGTGCTACATCACCCCTTGCTGACCTGCTCTCCACCCCGCTCCCAGCACGGGGGTATTTGGGAAGATGTAGATACTATGATTCAGATTCTTCTCTTTGCTTTTGTTTCTGTCGTTCTCACCTTTTTGTCATTCTTTTTGCTAAGGAGTGCCTGTTTTGTCTTAGCTTATGGCACTTTCTTATTCAAACCCATAACCACCACCATTTTCTGGTGTCGGTGGACATATGCTGTCGGCGATGCACACGCTGATTCGGCTGCAGGCATCCGGGTAAATCCTGGTTTCACTGTAGGTTTCTATGACAATTCTGTGTTCAGGACTGTCTTGTCCAGGCTCAAGCACAGCACTGCCAGAAAACAGAGGTTTTAAAAAGGTGACTTGACGCGTTTGATTGTAGCAGGTTCCCTTTACTGGAGAACCAGGTATGTCTATGTGTGAACAAACGTACCCATGAAACTTTCAGGTGCAGTGAAACTGTCATTGAAAGCTACTATCTGTGGAAGGTGAACTGGTTGGTGTGGTGAATAAGAAGTAGAAGGAGGGACAGGGAAGCCAGGACTCTGAACTGCCAAGCAGTGATGAGGGTGAAGAGGACTCCTCTTGCTTCATAAGTTTGCTTATAAGATTGCTCCAAATCTTCATAATACAAAAGGAATTTTTATTGTTCTGTGGAACGGCCCAGACCCCAGAGTTCTCTCACAGGTGTCTGCGGCTCATCTGTCTGCGGTGAGAGCAGTGGCTCCAGCCAGGGAATATCTGTAAATCAGAGAGTGCCTGGTTTGGGATGGTTGCTTCTGCTTTGGATCTGTTTGGTTTGGTTTTTTTCCTCCATACTCCTTTGAAAGTCTTATTTCATGTGTTTGGCGGGGGATACAGTAAACTGAATGTTTTCACAAAGGAGGATTTGTTCTTTGCCCATCAACCCTCTCCCTGGTGCGGTCCTGGTGTCACCAAGGTCTGTGTTATGCCCAGGAGCTGAATGAAGGAACAAACCCATCGTGTTTTCAGAACTTCATAGAGACAGAGAGGTGAGAGGGGTTTTGTCTGTCAGACTAAGTGTTTTATTTTTCAGAAAGGCTGATGTTCGTATACAAATTAGTGATTAGAGGGAATATGTGCCCAGCCCAGGTCCTCAGCATGGTTCCATACCCTCTGCCTACAGAGGCATAGGAGCCAGCGAAGTACAGAGTGGTTTCTCTTCAGACTACAACCTCCAAAAGTCTGTGGTGCTGGGACCAAATGGCTCCAAAAGCCATCAGGTCACTGTTCTCCATTAGTATGTCCTTCTGAAAACCCACCACACCCAGCAGCATGGAGCCACATGCTGCAGCTGTGCACTGTGAGCTTCAGTGTGGTAGCTCCGAGCAGGAGCCGTGTCTGCCTCCAGCACTTGGAAAGACAGAGAAACATTCCTGGCTGACCTCACCAGCCCTTCGTGGTCGTGTTCACCTCTATCCTATTCCCCTCTATTCTCGTCTCTGTTCTGGAGAAGCATGGCTTATTTGGGGAAGATAAAAAGAAAACACTGAGAATCTAGTCCACAATGATATCTCCAGCTGATGGCTCGCATGTTACAGGAGCCTTTAATCTTCTTTGGGATAAAGCAAAAGCTAAATTACCAGTTGGCTGGGAAGCGCTGCGATGCTGAGCGCAATATTGGGATGGAACGGCTCTGGGCACACAGCCAGGGCGTTATTTGCTGGATAAAGTCCCCAAAAACATTTAGCCTCTACCTTCCCCCCCCCGTATTCGCTCTGTGCATAATTTTACAGACCTGATTTGCAAATATTTAAAACTGGCCTTAATTTTAGCAAGAAAACGTTGCATGTTTTCTTGCTGAAAAAATAATGCTATATGCTAAAGGCTGTTGCTTAAAATGATGCTATTATTAAGATGATGCGATTATCACTCCAGTCCTTGAAAATGCTTCTTAGGGTAATGTTTATGTCAAAATAGATGCTCCTGGTTTCAGAATTGTAAATATATTGTACAGCTGCAGTTTGTGCACCGCACATCCCCATGCGAGGGCAATTGTATTATAATGAGATTCTATAGAAATAACCCTTTTAATTGGCCAACCTTTTCTCTAAGTGGGTGTTTTCTATATCAGAACTTCAGGCATATTTACCGTCTGGATTTTATAATATAACTTTGTGCTTACAAATCAACAGAACTTTCCTATTTTTGCCTTCCCCAAATTGTTCAGATTTTGGAACTGTCAACAGCCCAAAGCAAACCTGGCATGTTTGTGCACGGCGTGGCTCTGCTGCAGCACTGAGCACATTTATTGCTCAGGAGTGAGGAACTGATGGCAAATACATCTACAGCAATATCCTCGACGTGTAAACCGATTACCCGTATTTCTCATTTTGAAAGAAAATAAGGACTGGCTCCTGTAGAGGAGTGACTGCTTCAGCTATTCCAGATTTTGCCAGCACTGTTTCTACTGTGAATTAAAAAAAAAACCTAAAACATTTTTTTCATACCTTAAATTTATTACCATTTTACACCTGCAGTTGTACTCGGCTTATTGGAGGCTGAACGGACTGGCTACGGTAAGGATCTGCCACCTCAATTTTCTTGATTCCCGTGACTGAAGCGCAAACTGTGTCTGTATGTAATGATATTTTCTGCAATTTTTAGGCTCTCCGCCTTCCCTCAGGAGATGACCTACAAATACTGAAGCCGCAGTCTGAGATCCAGGGCTCCGGAGCAGCAGCAGAAGCAGTTCTTGCACTGTTTGCACGACTAGTGAGAGGTGCCCCAAAATTAGCAGGTAAAGGGAACTCGAGAAGCATAATCAGTCTGCAATGACGTAGGGTCTTTCGCCGAGTTGTGATTCCTCCCCTGCAGTTCTTGAGGAGCTTAAACCCTGAATGGCAGGCCAGGGTAAGTACCGCTCAATTTTCAGTAGCTGTCATGTAATCGATCTTCCCCAAAAGAATGTGTGTCCAGGAAGAGGAAACCCCAAATGCTTATGCTGGATTTATAGTGTTGCTCCTGGTAGGGAGGGCAGGAGCTGAGTGGATGTGTCTCTGGAAAGAAGTGGCTAAAATGCCATAAAGCCAGGCGGCAATTAGCTGCGAGGATCTCCTGTCAGTTGTGATGAGTGGCCCAAGCTGCCGGGCTGTCTGCTGGAGCCGTTCATCACGGCTGGTTCTGGGCGCTCCTGGCCTCCCCTCGCTGTACATCTCCGTAGGCACGAGTGGCACTGGGAACGCTGCTTGACACGAAGCATCGCTCATGCTGATCTGGTGTAACTTGTACTTGAAGGCCTCTCAAAGTCCATCAGGTAAATATTTGCAGATGAGAGGGCGGAAAAAAGTGTCTGAGTGATGGTGTGACCTGCAGCATGAGCAGCACCAAACCACTGGGACACCTTTGTGTTTGCTGTCACAAGTGTGACCTGGTGCTGAGACTGGTGATGTGTGGGGACTGTGCCACCCTCGCTGGGCACTGGGCGATGCCGTGGGGGCTCCCAGCAATGATGGGCAGGGTTTGAATTAATGTAATAATCGGCTGTGATAAGCAAAAGGAGTCCTCAGACCGTGTTACCTGTCCATTATAGGGGGTGACTGATGAGAGGACCTCATTTAAATCATTGCAAATGTACATTAATCAAACTACTGTTAAATGCTTTTATCGGCCTTTGCTCTAATGTGTCCTTCTGGCTTTTCCCCATTAATAGATGGACTGAAGAGTGCGGTGATTAGTGACCGAGCTGAAATGGATGAGCCAGGTGGGACTGTGCTCTTTCCTGGAGCCTTCTTGGCTAGTGGTGTTACACCTTAGTGGGACAAGCACGTTTGCTCAGCACAGAACAAGCTCTTTATGTGGCTATCAGCAGTCATTGTAATCACTGAATCCTTTACCTACTCATGGAAAGCTTGTGAATGACTTAGGAAACCAAACATTAATTTCCTAACAGGCTTCACGTGGTGACTTTCCCACCCTGTCTTGCATCTCAGACACAGAGCCTGATCAGAATCTAAATGCACAAGAGTTGCAATGCTTTGGAGGACAGCGAATGCTGCACAAAATCCACATTGTGCTCTTCACAAACTGGTTTCAGGCTTTTGAAATCTGCCTCCTTCATTTTTGCTCTTGTAAATCTAAGTCATCAATCCTCTTAAGCGTCTTAGTTTGTTGAGTTGGAAACGTAAACAATTTCTTACTTGACAATCCCTTTATCTTTTGCATGTGAGGTGCTTTGGCTCTAACCAGCCACACCAAACATTGTGTGAAGGCCCTTGAGCAAGAGGCACCTTGGACGTTCCCAGCTCCTGTCAGCAGGAGGAGCAATTCTCCACATCTCCACCTGTTTCGCTCTGCTGTGGCCCCTGTCATCTTCTGGCGCTTCTGCTAAAACACCTGCCATTGCATGTGTCTTTTTTTGGTGGCCCATCAGACATGGAAGTTGGAGATCCCTGCAGCAGCACCCGCTGATGGAGGAGGCACGTGCGCTGCTTGGGTGGCACTGGTGGGGACGCAGCTCATCTCCTGGGTGGCATGCCACAGACCGGGTAACCCAATGCACACCATTAGCTGCATGAGTAGTCCTTCTTAATGGTTCATCAGTGGCATGTGTGGACACCCCTGCCTGGGGAGCTGAGAAGGGACATGGAGCAATGCATGACAGCATGATGGCAGTGCCATGAGCATGGTCTGCTCACAGCATCTTCAGCTTCTGCTGCAAACACTGGCAAAGTGCTGGTCCATTGTAGGTGGCCAGCAGCACTGGTGACTGCAGTCGTGTGGAGTATGAACTCCAGCCCTTTTCATGCTCTTCTTACACTGGAGGCCCCAGGGCTGAGCACAGTACTTCCCTCTTTTTTAAAAAAAAAAATCAAACAACCTGAAAATACCACTACGCTGGCTTGTTAAATTGTTTTGTGCCCCTTCACTCCTTAGTCGTTTTATTCTTCTCCATTTAAGCCTTTAGTGGCCGTTCGGGAAGAAAACCAGGACACAGAGCCTATAGATTGGTTTCTATGTCCTTCCATCACATTCAGCCTGCTTGAAGTATCCTCCTCAACGGTTTGTGCCTTGAGTGTAGTGCCCTGAGATCTCGCAAACGCTGTGTTTGGGGAAGGCTGGGCCAGGAACCTGGAGACCGGCCATGGGTATGGCAACCACACAGCGTGGGAGAGGCTTTTGCCTGTGCTCTGCATAATACAGGACCAAGGAAGGGATTTTTCCAGATCGCAAAACCACTTCACAATCCCCAGACTCGGGGGGATGCGATACCACTAAAGGAACCAGGGAATTGGGCCCAGTGAATAAATCCAGTAAAGACACTGATGTTTCTCTGGAGAAGCGATGCAAGTGAGCACAAGGAGACAGATGCCAAACATCGCTGCATCATGAGGCTTTGTGTTAAATATATTATGAGTAAAGCATGTTTATGAGGGTTAGAGGTTTGTTTTGGCTTTAAGTGTATTTTTTGGACTGTAGGAGAAGTGGCTGAGCCTGGGGTGGATCTGCTCCATGTGGAAACGGGACCATGAGCTGGGGCTGGCAGATAAAAGGTGGGGGTGAGTCCCCTCCTCCCTGGGTGCAGGTGATGCTTATCTGGGCTGGCCCGGGTGACTGTCACAGAATAGAAATGGTACCAAGAAATTGCTGTCCTGCTGTGATACTCGGTTCAGTAGGTGTATTTTGGGTTACGTGCCAGCGCGGTGTTTCTGCTCTTGCAGCCATCCATGTTAAGCCCCCACCACACGCTGTGAGCGAATACGGTATTTCACCAATGAAGATAAAAGGCTGTGTTACATGATAGAAAGACAAGCAATGCTAATAGCAGAGCAAAACATGTTTCCATCTTCTGTTGGGCCGCTGTTCAATGCATGCTCCTACTCCATCTGTACACACATGTATTGAATAATCCAGTAAAAAATCGGTTAAAAATGTTAACAAGCATCATTCTTCAGTAGAAATGTATTTTAGGTGCTTTACTTTCTTCTTTCTCTCCATTGATGTTCTAACTTCAGAGTGCAGCTTCCAGGAGGCATCACTCAGTCCCTTGGGGCACTTGTCCTGGTTCAAGGCCATGGACCTTCATGGGAGAGCTTTGGAGAGTTGTCCAGCACGTGGGCAGCGGAGGAGACTCTGGATGCGCCAGCTGAGCCTTCTTTCCTGGTAAGAACTTGGGCAGAGAATTTCTAGAGTAGCTAAATTGAATGAATGTTGCAATACATTTCAATAATTGCTTCTACAGGAAATGTACTTTCCAAGGAACAAATCATTTTGACAGAAAACTCCGAGCAGCTGAAGATAAACTTCTGCAATTTTTCTTTAAAAAGCTTCAATATATCTTATATTATGATTGACCGTTAATATAGCATATTTTCAAAATATTCCTAGCAAACCTTTCTTTTTTGTTGTCTAATTTCCGTTTAATAAAATGTTGATGGGGGATGAGTAATAAGTTGTCTTTGGGCATCTCAACAGCAATCATTATTTTCCACTTAAAACTGAATTACATTTGAAGTTTGGCTATATACATTTTAATAGCAACAAATGTTACACCATTATCTTAATATACTGCAATTTATCACCTCTGAAAAGAAATAAATAAACCAGTCTCTGAAAGACGGGCAGTAGACTATCAGGACAGGGAGACCAAAGGCAAAGGCTGATGTGGGTGGCACCGAAGGTGCTGTGCAGTTCTCACAGCCCTGTCGTTAACTGGAAAAGACAAAACACAACTCTGTTTTTCAGAAACCTCAAATTCTAACCAGTTTGACTAGAACTTCGCCGCTATTTAAAACCCATCCAAGGAGCCCAGCTGTGTGAGCACAAGCTGAGTCACTGCCACCATTTCTGTGCTGGCTCTTCCCTCACCACCTAGGAGAAGACCCCTCGTCTTCTCCCCAGGCTCAATACTTTCTAACTTCTGCTCAGGGGCTGCTCTTGGCCGTGGAGGAGGTTGCCCAGGTGGTACTGAAGCTGTGAGCTCCTGTGGTCCCAGTGACGTGTGGGGTGATGAAGCCTCCTGAGAAGATGCAGCACAAGGACTTTAGGTCCAGCAGAGCAGACTCTGGTCTTTCTGCTGAAGAACGCTGCTTGGTTAGGGTGTTTCACTGGCGGATGCAAAATATTTTGGGGATCCTGCCCACAGTGATAAGCCGTTGCCAGAGCAGTACTTGGGGGGATTGCAGGCTAAGGGAAGCGTCAGGCTGACATTCATCTCCAGGAAATGCTACTGCATAAGCTTTTATAAAAGCTAACTTTTAATTTAATAAAGCTGTCCCCTCAAATCAATTTTATTCTAATCCTTGAGAGGAGAGAACCTTTTAAGTCCAGTGGAAAATGTTAATAAACCTTCATGATGCTGGGTTTTTGTCCTAATTCGGTAATAGCTGTCAGCACCTTTCCTTCCCCTCCTTCAGCGTAACAAGTCAATGCGCTGTGCTGCCTCCAGCCTGCGCACTGATTGGTAATTAACAGACCCTTCAGAATGGATTTTTGCTCCTCTTTCTTTGTGCAGTGGCAGCAGCCATTCACATTTTGGTATGTCTGGTGGGCATCTCTGGGTAAGACCTTCCACAGGGGAACCTCTGGCTCTTTTGGTGCCTATCAGCGGGAGCGAAACGTGCGGGGATAGGGAGCTGCAGGAGCCTCTCCCACTGCTATGAGATGATCCCCTCTCCTCATCCAGAGACCAGTTGTTCCCGCAGCAGCAGCGAACAGAAGGTGACCATTGCCTGCTACTCTTCTCCTGGATGATGTGTGCTGCACACTGGATGCTCTACCTGCAGCAACCAGTGCCACCAGTGCCCACTGGTCCCCAGCACGCAGAGGCTGTCTGTGTGCAAGGTGAGTGGTCCAGGTGAGGTGGGTATATGCAGCCCTGAGTTTGACTGTAGCTCTTCCTATTTATGTCGTAACACCTGGGTAAAATCCAACTAAATCTAATTGTAGAATCATAGAATTGTTTAGGTGGGAAAAAACCTTTAAGCTCAGCAAATCCAGCCGTTCCCCCAGCACGGCCAGGGCACCGCTAACCCATGGCCCTCAGCACCACATCTCCATGCCTTGGAAACCCCTCCAGGGATGGGGACTCCACCACTGCCCTGCCCAGCCTGGCACAGCCCTTCACAGCCCTTGACAGCAAGAAATTGTTCTTCATGGCCAACCTCAACCTCCCCTGGCCCAACTTGAGGCCATTTCCTCTGGTCCTCTTGCTTCTTCCTTGGTAGAAGAGCCCAACCCCACCTGTCTCCAGCCTCCTTTCAGGGAGTTGTGGAGATTAGAAGGTCTCCCCTTGAGCCTTCTTTTCTCCAGGCTGAACAACTCCAGGTCCCTCAGCTGCTCCTCACCACACTTGTGCTCTCGACCCCTCACCAGCTTTGCTGTCTTGCAGCAAGCAGGGATCTCACCCTGATGACTGTCTCCCTGCGATAAAAGCCTGCTCCCTGCATGCTGGACTACATCAGTACATGCTGTTGTACCAAGAGGTATTTATCAACTGCGCAAATCAATACATTTCTTAATTTAACTGGACCAGGGTAGCGGTGAGACTACCTGAGCCAAATGCAATCTCATGCTGCCACAGGAAAGCATGAAATAGAATGCTTTCTGCCGGCTGATAAGCCCCATCTTATACTTTGTCTGTGCTCTGCCATTCTGCCAGCACTGCCTCATTAACAGAGCCTTCATTCCCAGTGTTTTGGCCTTGTTCAAGCTGAATTTAGATTTTTGTATGTGAGTAAGAGCAGCCCTGCAAGGTTGTCAACCGAGGGCTCAAGGCTGCTCTGTGCACGTCCCCGTGGGGATATCTGAGGCACACGCTCACTCCTACCCAGCTGTGGTGTATGGGCGTGCAGCTCTGCAGGACTCCTGCCCTCCCATCCACTGCATCCACCTGCTCCGGCTAAGAGGGTGGAGTTCCAGATCACATTCTTTACAGGCTTTTTTTCTGGGTCATTCTCTTCTCCCAATAACAAGTGACAGGAAAAGAAGAAACGGCCTCAAGTTGTGCCAGGGGAGGTTTAGGTTAGACATGAGGAACAATTTCTTGCTGGCAAGGGCTGTGAAGGGCTGTTTGAGGCTGGGCAGGGCAGTGGTGGAGTCCCCATCCCTGGAGGGGTTTCCAAGCCGTGGAGATGTGGTGCTGAGGGCCAGGGTTAGTGGTGCCCTGGCAGTGCTGGGTTAATGGTTGGACTCGATGATCTTAAAGGTCTCTTCCAACCTAAATGATTTTGTGATTCTTCCAAGTACATCCACCCTGTGGCATTTGCTCTGTCTGGAAAGCATGTTATTTTATCAGAGAATAAAGTTGCAGCATTGGAGATGAACACTTGGAGAAAGTCACAGCTCAGCTGCACATCAGTAATGGACTGCACAGGTTATTTAGCTGGTTTTTTATCACACAGTTATTTTCTGTGGGATTCGGTGTGTATTAGGCACAGTATCCTCTGGCTGAATGCCTGTATTTCAGCAGAGGCTAACACCACAATGATGAAAACAGGAAAGACAAGTGATTCATTTCTCAAAATTAGCCACGTCCCCACATTTCAGACAACTGGCCGTGATAAGATGCCTTGCACGGCACTTCAGCCACGTTATACGTGAGATTGATTGAAAACTGGAAATGAGCCTTAAAGAAAATGACATAAAACTATTTACCCGCATTCAGCAGCGGCCAGCAGGACTTCATACTGATGTACTGTCAACATATCTTCTCAGCCTTATGTTTAATTCAGTGCAGAGCTTATAGTGGAATAACATCAAGTCAAGCTTTTATTAAAATTTCCGTACTTGAAGTCTCAAAGCAACCAGTGTCATTAGAGTTTAAGCATGGTGGTGAATCAGGAACCAGGAGAGTTGTTAGGTGGAACAGGAAGGTTTCAAAAGTAGCACTGGATTCCATAAACTGTCTCCTACTCTTTATTCAGGAACTCCCTCTCCTCATCCATCACTCTGTGGGTGCCTCTGGGGAGGGTCTCCCTTCCCAGCACCTCCAGCTTGTCACCACTGCTGAGCAGGTAGAGTGGGCTCCTGCTTCTTATGGAGCATTGTCTGAGACTCCCCTTTAGCATCTCACAGCTTGAAGATACCAACAGTCTCTCCACCCTGTTTTGTCAAAATTCCCAGCATGCTTGGTGGACTTCTCAGGCATGGCAGGAGGCTTCGGTCCTTCCAGAACAGAAGTGACCTCTATGATACCAGGGACTGGGAATAGATGGGTTTGCTCATACATGTCAATCGGTATCTCTGGCAACTTTCCCTAATTCTTGTGTCTGAATGTGGTCTGCTTTCCTAGTGTGAAACAGAAGGAGCTACAGAGCCAGTGGTGTGATCATGGAGAGCGACCCACCCCAAGCACCACATAGTCATCAGTTACTAGAGAATTATTAATCAGGAGGTTCCTTTCAGAACTGTGAGTTGCAAAGCATCAGATGGAAACAATCAGGAGGAAGAATAGTTTTTGTTTTTATAAAACAAAATCTTTGAGGGGAGAAGGCGGGGGGAAGGGGCAGGATTTAAAGTGCCTGTGTAAAGGTAAATACTTGCAATGAGAACCTGAATAATCTGAGCTGGGAAGGACTATTTTAAGTCTTCCAGAAAACAGGTCTGCTGAGAAGTCATGAGCATCCTGAGACAAGGGAGCTGGTGCCCCAGATGGGCACTGCCCTGGGCCTAAAGCCAAGGAACCAGGAAGGGGCTGGAAGCCTTTCATCCCGGTTTGCCAGGGGAGGTTTGAGTTGGACATGAGGAACAATTTTTTCACTGAAAGGGTTGTCAAGGGCTGGCCCAGGCTGCCCAGGACCAGCACTATTCCAGCCCAAACAACTGTATGATTTTATGGCCTCCCTTCTGCTTGGGGATCTGCTCTTACCCAATCTGAAGAACTGCTCAAACATTGCCCTCCAGGCAGGGACTCTGTTCTGCTTGTACCTGGGGTTTGAGACGTCCTGCTTTGCTGGAGAGAGGTGGCATCTCCAGCAGCAATTGAGGGGACTCAGGGTAGCAAAGAGAAAAGGAGTTTTACTGTTAAGGACAGGTAATATCATACTTTATTAAATGAGTGGAAGAGGCCCAGTGGAAGTGTTAGCTGTATTAAACACAGAGTTATGAAACCTTGGGGGCTACTCAGGAGTTGTCAGGGGCTGTTGCAGCCCCAGCAGAAGGCATCTCCGTTAGCCCAGCTCTGGGATGCAGTGGGCAGCCCTCCCCTGGCATGGAGGGGAGTCCTGGCAGAGCCTGGAGGAAGAGGAGGGCAGAGCCATTTTCTGACAGCACGTTAAATTAAGACATACTTTTTGCCTAATTCCTTGAGTACCTGTCTCTGACACATCAGTGCAAATAGTAAAGAAAAAGCCAAATTGATTGTCAGGTTGGTTTTCCTCATGTGGTGACTCATAACGGCGCTGCACCTCCAGCATCAGCTCTGTTGGTTTCTGAATAATATTAAGGAAGAGGCAGTCAAGGCTATTCCGAATGTTACAGATCCACGCTGAGATAGGCCATGAGTGCTGCCAGGGCCTTTGGTACCTCCAAGACAAAAAAGATTTGTAAACACGGTGTGTTTCCAGCTTTCCTGTGACTCATGCAGAAGTCAGCAGAGTGCCTGTGTGAAAAACGGTGGTTGCTCTTCTTGTGGCACTTCCATGGGTAGGAACCTTCTTGTGTGACTTTGGTGGGGCTGCGTGGCAGCTCAGAGGGCCAAAAGGCAACTGCCAGCACTTCTGTCATCCCAAGAAAGGTGTCAGGCAGGAGAAGCCCTCCTTCTCCTGTCTCTGTGCTTAAGGGACACGGAGGCTCCTCCTTGACATGGGAATCACTTTGGAGATGACCAGTGCAGAAGAAACTCCACTAAGGAGGAAGAGGATAATTTTTTTTTTTTCCCAGAAAAGGTTGTTAAGGCCTGGCCCAGGCCCCATCCCCAGGGGGGTTTCCAAGCCATGGAGATGTGGTGCTGAGGGCCATAGTTTAGTGGTGCCCTGGCAGTGCTGGGTTAATGGTTGGACTTGATAATCTTGAAGGTCTCTTCCAACCAAGAGAATTCTGTGATTCCATGAAATGGGAATGATGTGAGCTTAGCACCCACCGCCACCGCTGGTGTCATGTCCGCTTGTTTTTCTGCTCAAGTAGATTAGATGCAGAGAAGCAGCAATAGCATGAAAAGGATTGGTTCTTACCTACTCAGAATAACTTATTCTCACAAATGTGAACCCACAAATCTGCTGCTACTGAGCAAATCTTTTTATCTAATGCATGTAGACCTCAGATCTTTTCATGCAATCTTCCGAACAAGCTGTTTTCTGATTGTCCCAACTTTTAGCACTTGACAGCTTCTGAGCAGTTGAAGATTGGTGACGTCAGCTGGACAGTCTTACGTAGGCTGTTCATTTTCCAAGAAAGGTTGGACTGGGTGAGCCTTTAGGACCTTTCCAACCTGGTATTCGATTGGCATACAATTGTATGACTTGGCTGCTGAGGCCATGCAGTGACGCTACAGTGGCAGAGCTTGAGCAGAGTTTAGCACTCTGCTCCCCGCTGGGACTCAGGATGGTGGGACATAAACCATCTAGGCTGCAGAACAAAAGCCATGAAAAGGACACTGATGTGGATGGGAAACGGCGGCTGGATAAAGAGCAGGTCTCATACTGCTTGTCCCTAAGGTAGGGGTTTCGATAGCATTTCATGGAACTGCACAGAGAGGATGCTCACCAAAGTACTCTGTGTTCAATCAGTGCACTTTATTCATCACTCAGTGTCAGCCAGTGGTTCTCTCTTCAGAGGCTTAGAATCACAGAATGGTTTGGGTGGGAAGGGACCTTTAAAGCTCATCTAGTCCAGCCCTCCTGCAGGGAGCAGGGACATCTGCAACCAGAGCAGGTTGCTCAGAGCCCCGGCCAACCTCACCTGCAATGGTTCCAGGGATGGGGCAGCCACCACCTCTCCGGGCAACCTGGGCCAGGCTCTCACCACACTCAGCATCAACAATTTCTTTCTTCTCTCTCATCTAAATCTCCCTCTTTTAATTTAAAACCATCACTCCTTGATGGGTTCCCAAGCCTGTTCTTTGCTGTGCTCACATTGGAGAAGATCCGTGTATGCACTGAGGCCAAATGTTGCAAAACCTCCTATTTTTTTAATGAAGTTCATCTTTTCATCTGTAAGTCCCAAGAAGTGCTGCTGTGTCCCATCCTTGTGAGCTCCAGCTGGGCTGGTGGCACAGGGACAGGGACCAGGAGCTCATGAGGCCCCTGCAAAGCACACAGCTTCATCCAGCCCTGGCACCGCTACCGACACGTGTCAGCATATCTGCAACGATTGTTAAACAATACCTAGGTAGGTAAATAAGATTAAAGATGTAAAAAAGAAAAAAAAAAAAGCCTTTTCTGGAAGGTACGGCTTGTCAGAACAGAATTCCTTGTGTGGGAACATGAAAACTGACAAATAGGAATAATTTCATGCAACATGTAATTAAATTGTACAACTTATTATCACTGGGAGTTGCTGCAGCAAATAATTTATACAAATTCTGAAGGAAGGGAAAATATACACAGATAACAACAATACGGGGTTATCTGACTTGTGCTGAAAAGAACAGGATTTGTCAGCCCTGCTCGCAGCGCTGAGCAGCTGGGACGGTTCTGCTTTGCTTTCCCCGGAACAAAACATGGCTCGCTTTCGGGTTTGTTTTCTTACATTTGTATTTTGAATGGGAATTTGGTACGCTCTAATTTAAAATGTAGTTTCAGAGTAATGTTTTTTGGAGTAGCTGGAATAGAGCATTTCTACTGTCAGATTTTCCTCTCTTCTCTTTCCCCTGGGAAGGCTCCAGAGATGTAGCAAGGATCTGGAATGTGTTTTGACCAACCTGAAGGTCACTTTTAGCTGAATTAAGCTATTTTCAAAATGATTTAAACTAATTTCTGTGCCTTAATTTTGTGCATTTGTTATGAATGCTTAGATATTAATGGTAACAACTTATTACTTTAGTTAACTATTAATTGATACTATTTGGGTTTTTAGTTGGGGTTAAAACCATATCTCTTCTGCAAAGACATGTAAAGTTGGAGCAGACTGGGTTTAGCCTTGCTTTTTGTGCAGCGCACAGTATCTAAGCTTTGACTTCCGTAAAGCTCCAAGGACAGAACGACGTCCCCGGAGCCACCAGCGCGGTGGGGCCTGGACGGTGCAGGGTCAGCTCCAGCTCCCTGAGCTCACATTTGGCTTCCAGCAGTTTCATGGCCTAGTCCAGCTGTGATGCCACGAATCATGCCACGCAAGCACGAGTGCCACCACCTGAATGCCACCACTCGGGGACACAAACGTCCCTCCCCTGCAACTGAGCTGGAAGTGGGTGTTTGGAGCCCTGTGCACCGTTCAGGATGCCAAAAGTGGCCGTAATAACGATCCAGCTTTCTGCCGTTAGAAAGCAAAATACCCTCTTTCAACACAGCACTGGCCGTTTGATGTTGCAGAGGCACGCTGGCACAAACTCCTCCAGGAGAGCAGCACCCGGCTCTTCGCCCAGGACGGGAGAGCTTCCCTTTCCCAGATGGAGTCAAAGCGCAGCCCCCGAGCCAGGAGAAGCTCTGCCCCTGCTGCTCTGCTCCTTGCGATATTTCTCCCATCATTTGGATTCTTTCGGGCTGTCCTCTTTCTCCAGGAGACCTCTAGCTGGACATCTTCTCAGCCTGGCTCTCCCCTGCTCCCATCATGTCTTTGGTGCATCCTTCAACCTGGCACCCACCCTGCATTGGCGCGACAGCACCAAGGTGGTAATTTGGTGTGGAAATGCCACTACAGGTTTAGTAAATTGCTTCCTATCAATTAAGAATTTTTAAAAAGTCCAGCATATGGTTCTGGGGTGAAGAAGCCTGTGATGAAACATCTGTGTGACCTTCCTAGAGGACAAAACCCATTTTGGGTAAAAATACAGTGGAAACCTGCACTTTCTGTGGGAGTGTTATTCCAACGGGAAGTCTGCAGCCAGCTCCTTTAATTGATTGCAAGTGTCCGTTGTTGCCAGCTCTCCACTAGATTATCCAGAGGACTAATTTTCAGATTATGGCTGCCTCTGTGCTGTGTATTAATCATTTACTATTCATTATTTCTGAACTGTGACTGACCACCTAAATTGAGTGCGCTATTTCTGTTCCTCAATTAGGTAATTGAAATGCTCTTTAAATCAGAGTAATTAGCAGTATGACTTTTCAGCTGAATTATTTTTTTTTACCTTAAATTAATGGAAAATTCTGGGACTGGTAAGCTATTATGTTCATGACTGGACAGCGATCTGAACTCTGCCACGTGAAGAGGGGGATGAATTTGTGAATCGCCTTGAACAAACCTGACAGCTTCTATTTGTAAAAACATCAGCAATTCTGGTTTTTGGTAATTCGGCCAACTCTTAAGATTTCAGAATATTTCAAAAGCAATTTGTAACCAACGAGGTGCATTAGTTACAGAAGCCCCGAGTTTAGTGCCAGCATACTAATGTCATCTCCTCAGGATGGTGGAAATAACTAATTTTCATGCCTCCTGAGCTCCCCGTTAGTTCTGTCTTACACCGGTAAGACAACAGCTGATCGGATGAGCTGATACACATTCTGTATGCGCTCCTTTTGAACGTCTCCACGAATTTGTTTTGATAGGTTTTGCTCCTATTTTCTGTTCGCAGTGTGAATATTTTCCAGCAAACGATTTAACCAGCCTTAGACTATTAAGCTTCTTTACTGAAGAAGAGATCATTTAAATTCACGGTTATAAATATTCACAGTGCAAATGAGACTACCTTCAGCTAAAAAGGGATGGAACGTAAGGCCCGCAGTGAATAGCTACAAAAATGGAGCTTTTGGCTCCTAAATTATATGCAGGACCTGATTCAGCATATGTTATAAAAAAATATTTCACTTGAAGCGTATACATGTTGCTGTCGGGCCAGTGACTCGTGGCCCTTTGCTGAAATAAAGAGTATGATTCAAAGATTTTATTATTGTTGCTGTCGCTATTCCTGCTATTAATTACCTATTGCTGCAAGTTGTAGAGCTGCCTATAAAGTTTGTTTTCTCTGCGTTACACAACAGCCCCGTCTCCCTCTCCCCCGCTCTGTTTTTAGCTGCACGGCACCATAAGGAAGCATGGTGGAGATGGGCTATTCCTATTTTATATTCAGAACATGAGGCTTTACAAGAGGAAATGTCTTGATGTATCTGGTATTTTATTTTTAATGAAAACATTTCTTGCACGGAATAAAAAAAGAGGTCACTGTGCATCTCTTAGAGTACAAATTATTGCATATGCACACAAGATGGGAAACCACTAAGGATGGGCTTGGAGCACTAAATTCCCTGCTCGATAGCACCTTTATACCATGTAAATAAGGCAAAACCAAGCACTGCGCCGTGGGGTTTGGAGCACATAGAAATCTCATCCCTGGAGCAATGCCGCTCCCCTGAGACCTGGCACCAAAAAGCACGGGAGGAGAAGTTTTCTTTGTGAAAGAGCTTTGGAGAGGAGTGAAAAAATCACGGACAAAGCACTGAAGGCTCTGATACACCAAATATCTTCCCTAAATGGACCTGAGCGCGGTGGCTGAAAATGAGAGATATCTCCAGAGCAGAGGAGGGATTGTTCCTGCTCTCGCAGGAGTCCCTCAGGAGGTCATTTGCTCCTGCTCTGAGCTGCTGCTTGTCCTCGCTGCTGCTGGGCTGAGCCTCTTGCTGAAAGAAGGAAAGACATGAAAATGGCGTGGCTTCTTTTCTCCTAAATTTTTTGTCTGCATTTCTTTGTAACTGAAGGGAAACTACTGATTTATATGTTTTATGTAACGCGATTGCAAGTATTAATTTTGAGTTTCTCCTGGCATTTTGGCTGGCAGGAGCGAGCACCGCGGAGCGAGTGTGCTAACGAGGGGGTCCAGGCGCCCAGGATCCAACGGCTGCGGAGCGAGACCTTTCCTTGTTATGGGGGATTAAGTGTTTTCCATGTGCCTGCTGGTGTCACTCGGCATCGAATAAAGCTCTGGGTTTATTCCTCTAATAACCACCTCCATCCCTGCCCCTTTCTTACTGCAGAAATAATGAGGGTTTATTGCTCCCACGCCACAGGAAGAACCTTGGCAGCAGCGCTGCCATCTCCACAGCCCCCACAGCCCCTCCTGGCATCATGTCCCACAGGCTTTGCTCAGGCAGAGCCCAGAGGGAGGTGGTGGAGCAGCCCAGACAGGGGGGCTCAAGGCTCAGCCTGGGCTTGGGGTTGAGCCCATGAGGCTGGCGGGGAGCAGGACTGAGACACGTGAGGAGGAGGGACACAATCCAGGAGCTACAACTGAGGAGATGGGGCAGGCAATGGGCCACATCCCATCCTGCATGGATAGCAAAATTAGAAGGGTGATTGTCCCCCCGCCCCATTCTCAGCACTGGTGAGGCCATGCCTGGAATCCTGGGGTCAGGTCTGGGCCCCTCACTCCCAGAAGGACATTGAGGGGCTGGAGCGTGGCCAGAGAAGAGGCATGCCTCTGCCTCCGAGCTCCACGTGCCCCAAAGCCTTGCAGTGGGGCTCAAACACTCTCCTCCCATGTTAAAGGTCCTAGTGCAAAGCCTGTCTGTTGTCAAAGACAACTGTCTGCAAAGCAAGAAAGAAGCCACACAGGAACATGGTGCTGGAGTGTGCCCAGAGAAGGGCAACAAAGCTGGGGAAGGGTCTCGAGCACAAGTGTGGTGAGAGGCAGCTGCGGGACCTGGGGGTGTTGAGCCTGGAGCAAAGGAGGCTCGGGAGAGCTTTTCACTCTGGACAACTCCCTGAAAGGAGGTTGGAGCCAGATGGGGTTGGGCTCTTCGCCCAAGGAACAAGCAACAGGGTAAGATGAAATTGGCCTCAGGCAGCACTAGGGCAGGTTTAGGTTGGACATGAGAGCTTTTCACTCTGGACAACTCCCTGAAAGGAGGTTGGAGCCAGATGGGGTTGGGCTCTTCGCCCAAGGAACAAGCAACAGGGTAAGATGAAATTGGCCTCAGGCAGCACTAGGGCAGGTTTAGGTTGGACATGAGGAACAATTTCTTCCTGGCAAGGGTTGTGAAGGGCTGTGCCAGTCTGGGCAGGGCAGTGGTGGAGTCCCCATCCCTGGAGGGGTTTCCAAGCCGTGGAGATGTGGTGCTGAGGGCCAGGGGTTAGTCGTGCCCTGGCAGTGCTGGGGAAATGGTTGGACTTGCTGGTCTTAAAGGTCTTTTCCAACCAAAACAATTCCATGATTCTATGCTCCTGCCCAGACAGCAGTGGAGGATGTAATGTCCCTGTGCCACCATCACCTGCTCTTCCCTCGCCCCTGAAGACTGGGGCTGAGCATGTGTGGGACATCCAGCACGTTGACTCTATCTATGTAAATGCACCTTTTTATACAACAGAGGTATAAGAAGCATTGTATTAAACTAAATTTCTTTTTTTAATTTAGGTTCCTGCATGCCATCTATCTGGGTAGAAAGACTTTTGTCAACTTCCATAAATCTCCTTCCTGAGCGAAGGAAATTGCACATCTAATGCTGCTCCTAAGCAAAGATGGAGGACAGGAGGTACTCGCAGCCTGTTTGCTGCAGAGTTCAGGTTCCCTGTGACCAGCTGAGAGCTCCTGCACCCACCTGTGACTCACGGCAGTGAAGTGCTGAGCCGAGCAGGAGCGAGGGATGGCCAGAGGGAGAGGGGTCTTGCCTGGCAGTCACCAGGACACAGGGGATGTGTCTGAGGGACAGGTTGGAGCTCTGGGCTCGAGCCCTGCACTCCTAGCCCTACTTCTGGCCATTGATGGATGGTGGCAGATTTGCTGGGGCTCACTACAGGTGGGGGGTCACTTGGGTGTTAAATGGAAGGTTGTCTTTGTGTTTTTCCATGGAAATGAGGGGCAGGAGGGCAGTTCCAAGGTGCAGCTACATGGCTGATATGCAGTGGATGCTGTTTCCTCCTGCTGTCATACTCACCCCAGCCTTCACTCAACAGATGGGGTTTTTCTGAGCTGACAGCACAGAAACACAGCCCTTTCTGTCTCAAGGTTGTCTGGGGCTCTTCAGTAGAGATGGAGTGACTTTCTGCTGAAGCACCTTTTCTTGTAAATTGAATGTCTCAGGAAAAGTCAAACAGTCCTCTTCACGCCTGGCTCTGGCTGCCACGGTTCTTCGAAGCTGCTGGAACATTTTCACTAAGTATACTTGATTTTTCCAGGTAATTTTGGGGGGGGGAACTGTAACTTTCTATTGTAAAGGGCTTCTCTTAAACTTCCTGCGTGTGTTTTCATAAACAGGGTGTCCTCAGACAGTGTTTCTTGATGAAGTTTGCATTTAGCCCATCAGCATCAGCGTGTGATTTGGGATTATCACTCACTTTGGTCCTGCTTTGGGTGCTCTTGTCCTTTCAAAAAGTGGCAAAGCCACAGCTGCCGCTGCCCTAATCAGGCCAGACACTTTGAACTGGGCTCCCTGGGTGAGGAGCCAGGAAAGGGCAAGGCTTGTGGTGCTGCTGTTGACAGCTGGGCTGTTCTGCACCAGCCTGAGCTCACTCGGGGCTTCGCTCCAAACTCTGGGTGCAGGGCAGAGGAGATACACTTAAAAAAAAAAAAAGAATCTTGGACATCAAATACTTCATAAACGAGTCACAGATCAAATTTTAATTCACGTGTCTCCCTTCAGTGTAAAACATCATCCCGCGCGCTGGCTGCTGCAGCACATCCCCAGAAAACGCTCTTCAGCGGCAGCAATTAGCACCTCGGACGCAGCAAGATTCTGAATTCAGGTGTTTGAAAGCATCAAGTAACAGTATTGTGATAAATATATCCTGTGCCATCTGCATGCAGCACATGCATGTGAGGAGCATGTGAGGCAACGTGTAATTTTAAAGAAGTACTGTGTCATCCTGTGAGACTCTTCTTTCCTCGCCACAATGAATCTACATTAAAAGATAACGAATGAGGCCTTGTGCCCTGTAAAAAAGAAGAATCTGAGTTCATTGGGGGGGCGGGGGTCAAAGTGTTTTTAATTTTACATTTTCTATCTCAGACTTAAGTATTTGATGTGGCTCGCCCCTGCTGCTGTCCTTGTACTCACGGTGTGACTGAAGAGGTTCCCTTCAATTGAGCCAAGTTTCCTGAAGCATCTCTTGTGTGTACACATAGAACATCAGATGCTACAGCACTGATGTTCTCATGAAGTACTTGAATTTAAGGCAGCCTTTGTCTGGTGTCTAACCTCAGTATTATGGTTGGACTCGATGATCTTAAAGGTCTTTTCCACCCTAAATGGTTTTTATGATTCTGTTTGGTGCCCTGAGCAGACTGCAGAGATGCTGGGCGTGAAGCTGGTTGTGGGTGGTATTTTTGCGATAAGGCCCTGTCCAGGTTTCAGTCAATGTGTATCCAGCCTTTTCCTTCTCTGTTGTCACTGCTTCCTCCAGGGCTTCATTGGAATTCAATTTTGTTGTTGGCTCTGAAGAGCTGCTTCTCCCTTTCAGGTCCCACCATCACTGGAAGCTGCCTTGTCATAGGACTGGTTGCCCTCATCTGTTGGCACTTCAGCCTTTTATCTCCTGTCTCTGGTTTGCCAACACACAAGTGGCTTCCCAGATTCTCCAGTTCTGTGGACTGGAGAGCATTTCCTTCACAGAATCATAGAATCATTTAGGTTGGAAAAGACCTTTAAGATCATTAACTCCAATGGGAAAAATGCAGGCAGGATTTTTCTAGTATTTGAAAGTTGTCTACTTCAATTTAATGCTTATCACTACAGAGCTGTACCTCTGCCTTTTAACCCGATATATGTCCTAGGGAAGCCAGCAGCTCTGTGCAGTAAAGGCCACTCATTACCCACAGCCCGGCAAACATCTGCTGACTCCTCCTGCCAAGCTCTGCTCCCTGGGATCTGCTTGCGGGCTCCACATCCGTTGTCAAGGCTTCCTACCTACAGTGCTCCACACAAAAAGTCAGAGCTGGTGCTTTTTTTTTTTTTCTTCCCAGGCATTTTATGCTAGCTGCTTTTTTTTAGATTTCTTATGGGCCTAGTATATGGGTAGCACAAGGGAAACTAAAAAAAAAATACCTTTATTATCAGTTTTGAGAGAAGAAAACGAGTACCAGGATCAATTCCCTACCCCACGCAGCACTTGCTGTGGTCCGAGAGACTTTTCAAGGTGATGGTGACTCTTTGTATGCATGTGCTATGGGGTTTAGCGTGCAGAGCATCTTGCTGCTCAGTCAGGGCTTTCTGAGGTGTCCACGCGGCTCAGTGCACTGAAAGCAGGATGAGCAACCAGGTGGGGACACTGCAGCAGCCTTTGCAGGGCGCCAGGGGCTGCTTCTGGTACCGCTGCAGCAAAGCCTGACATGAAAATCTTGGTGTTTGAGCTGCCTATGAAGAAGGAAGGGTTGTGAAGGGCTGTGCCAGGCTGGGCAGGGCAGTGGTGGAGTCCCCATCCCTGGAGGGGTTTCCAAGCCGTGGAGATGTGGTGCTGAGGGCCAGGGGTTAGTGGTGCCCTGGCAGTGCTGGGCTAATGGTTGGACTCAGTGATCTTAAAGGTCTCTTCCAACCAAAATGATTCTCTGATGCTAAGCCCTACTTACGGATTTTTATTTACAAGGGTTTTCATTATATTCTACATTTTACTTCTTCTGTTGAATATCACTCCTGTAAAACCTCTTTAAAGTTCAATACCTGCTACATTTTAACAAATTATACATTGGCCTTATCCAGAGAGCTGTTCCTGAATTAATATTCATATTGCTTATTCAAGCTCAGGCGCCAACAAACACGAACATTAACGTTCCACAAGCTCCTTCACCCTGCCTGCTTGCATATACATCTGTCGATGATGATGATGGTGATGATGCCATCCTCTGTAAACTTCCACAGAGGCCTGAAAAACTCTTTGCAGCTGCACGTTCACGGTGCAATGTGCTGCATTTTGCATAGTGAGGCTGTCTTTGTACCTGCAGGTTGATAGCACAGAGTCTGTCACAGAGAAGCGGCAGAGAGGATTTTTCGTTTGTACCCAGCACTGCCCTGATTCGCCCACAAAAGCCAGCTTAAAACCTGCTTTGTTCTGACGGAAGCACAGTTAGGGCAGCAATTCCTCTCTGGCCAACTCTTTCAGTCTAAAACAGGCGCAAAAGAAGAGAAGAAAGCCCTGTGCAATGGAAGCGCTGCGTTCCAAGCCACAGCGTCGTCCTGCTTCAGTCATGAGCGGTGAACGTCATGCGTCCTTCCACCGTATGTGGCAGCTGGATAATGGGTCTTGTTAAAAGTAGGGCTCCTTTCTGGAGGAAAAAGGAGCCAGCACCATGTCAGGGTCCATTTGCAATCCAGAGCTCTCTTGTAAAGGGAGTAATTTTCACGAGCTCCCATCTCAATGCATTCTGCTCAGAGTCAGGGAGATACTATAGTTACGCTCAGATTGTCTTTGTAGCACACAGAGAAGTGCTGCAATGAGACATGGCTTAGAGAGGAGAGGAAAAAAAAGACATACAAGAGAAACTGTAAAGTGATTTCTACAATTTACACCCTGCAGAAACAATAAGGGCCCCTGTTCTGCCACCGCTTGTGTCATCGATGGCCTGTGTGTCCTCGTGAGTGCCGTGGCTGCAGTACTTTGCACAGCCTCTTGGTACGATTAAGATGGAAATGGCTTTTGCTATTCCAGCACCAGTGAGCTTCCCCAGGAGTGCAGGAGAAGGCAGGAGGGGAGGACATAGTGGGGAAGTGCTGGGAACCAGCTTGTTGCAAGGTCTCACAGCACAAGACACCTCCCAAAAGCAAAGGGGAGAGCACAGACCAGACTCTGCCCATGCTCACCTTGATCCACCTAAGCCATGTCCCTGTGCTCACAGTTCCCATGGCCCCTTCAGCGCTATAGAGGCTTTCAAAAGAAATGTCAGTGGCTTGAAGGGGAGCCTTGATGGACTGTGGATGAGTGTATTTCTCCATGACTGGTCATGGCTCCTGTATGACAATATCCTTCCCCAGGAAGCTATAGACTCACCCTGTTTATGGCTCTGGTGTGGCTCTCCATCCCCTCCCCTCTTCCATCCTACAGCCACTGCAGCTTTAATTGACATGAGAAGGAGCTACTTACGCTGCAACTCAGGACAATGATCACCTTGACCAGAGGCAGGTACCTTTTCATGTGGGTGATGAGCCTTCCTGTCTGTTTGGCTCATGGAATAGAGCATGCAGCCCTGCTTGTCACTGGAGATGCTCAAAGACAGGATTTGGCATTCAGGAGAAATTGATCCTTGTTTGGAAAATGTTGGATCAAATCCAACCAAGCATCGTTCACATGGCACCATAAGAATGACCATATCTGCTCAGCACAAGGGTACATCTCCCTGTTTTCTCTCTTAAAGAGGAGCCAAACGCAACTGTCTAGAAAAGAGCAACACCAGAGCAGCACATAGTTGACTACTTAGAGTTGTTTCCCAAAATATGCTGTGAAGCACAAGTTGGAATATGATGTCCTGGAAATGCTGATGTATGAAGTATCCTACGTGTGATATGCGCCAGCTTATCTAAGCTGGAGACACCAGGCCACCTGGACTCTAAAACAAGACAGGGATACCCTGGCTCAGGTCTTTTGAGGTTGTCTAAAGAGTTTAATATCTGCTATATCACAGGAAAAACTGTTCCTAAGGGATTCTTTTCATGTATTTCTGGCACCCTGCACTCCTGGTTCCTTGCCAGAAAACCTAAGTCCATCATCACAGTCCTGCTGTTCTGGAATTTTGGATCTTGAAAGAGCTGTTGACCCCAATACTCTTACAAGGAGCTGCAAAAAAATATATCCTGCCTCCTTTTTTTTTTTTTTTCTTGTCATAAAGGTGATGGTTTGGTGTTTTTCTGCAAAACCCTGGTGAGCTCCTGCCATCCTGTCCGCCACTGTACCTGAGCTGTGAGCATGCAGAAGCAGGAGCTCCCCCCATGCAATCCTCAGATGCTGCCTCTGATACCAGGACAGACAGGATGTCCTCAGCCACTGGTGCCACCCTCTTGGGTTCCAGCCTTGTCACCATGCAGCCCTAACTGGAATGTGGCCACTGGAAGAGCCCAGCATCTCTGAGGTTACACTTGGGCCATCCTTCATCACATTTCCAGGATCTGAGTATTTTCTGGTGGAACAGATATGAGTTTTTTTTCAAATTCTCCAGACACAGCTTGGCTGCAGTGAAACAACTGGATGTTGTGCATATAGAAGGGCTTGTTAATTCCATCAGGATTATTAATTTCTAAGGGAAAGGAAAAGGTTAATTTGAAAGAATGAGAAAAAAAATGACTCATCGTCAAGCTGAAAAAAGAAAGTGAACAGGAAGAATTTTGGCATTTATGACTCTTGTTGTCATAGAAACTGAACTTAATATTTCCATAGAGGTAACAAATACTGTACTTTATAGCAGTGATGAATTAAGATCAACGTAAGATTTCCAGTGCATTGTCAAGCAGATCAAATACTAGTTTATTTTGTATTGCTAAGTTGTTATCAGAGTCCTTAAAAGCTGTTGGTGATATATTTAAATGAAACCTGTCTGGTATGTGCAGGCTATTACTAGAATTTAGAGCAGCTGGGGGAGAGATGTTACAATAGCCTAGCAAAAGTTCTCAAATTTCTATCAGAAAAGAGAATATCTCATGGGACACATCTCGTTTGCCATCACACAACCTCCTCTGGCACCTACAGCCATGACTTGCATAGGAAACAGTTCTGTGCCATTTTGTGGATCTTGAGGGCAGCTCCTGAGACCAAAATGTAGAGACAACCCAGTGTGGGGACCAACCAGTTCTCTGGACACCACAGCTCAGGTCCTGCTGGCTTCTCCAAGCCCTTACATACTGGGCCTTTTGGCACCTGACCTGACAAATATTGCTTGAGTTCCTTAAATTCTAATCCTCTGCACAGACCTGTTAAAAGTGTGGTGGTAGCAGCTCCAGGACCTGAGGATTTCAGCTAGTTTAGCATATCTCAGTGTGGCCACCATGTAGCTGAGAACACCAGAGTCACACATTACAGGGTTTGTTATTTTTTTACCATTTTGATCATGAACCATTATCTCCCATGTAGTTATGACTGCAGGGCTTCTTTGAACATGGTTCTGCTTCAAGGTGAGCACTTTTTAAAGAAAAATAAAATCATATTTGATTTTTAAAATTCCAGTAATGGATAACTTATCACAATTCTTTGTACGTTGTTCTTCATCATTTCAATAAACAAGCAAGAAAAGGGCCAGTGTAAGACACTGCTGAGGATGCTTTCCCTTCCTCCCACCCATTTAGGAGCGCATACAAATGAAGTGAACAGGCCCAGAGTCTGGGCAGTTAAGTCCAGAAAATGGTTCTCGCTGCCACTGTTAAATGTTAGCAGCAGTGACACATACCTTTGGGAATACCTGGTTCCTTTATTTTTCATTCTCACTTGGTAGATGAGGAGAAGGAATCACAGAATGGTTTGAGTTGGAAGTGGCCTTAAAAATCATTTTGTTCCAATCCCCCTGCCATGGCAGGGACATCTTCAACTAGACGAGGTTGCTCAAAGCCCCGTCCAACCTGCCCCTGACCACTTCCACTGTTAGGGCATTTACAACCTCCCTAGGCACCCTGTGCCGGTGTCTCACCACCCTCAGAGTGAATAATTTCTTCCTAATTTCCAATCTAAATCTTCCCTCTTCCAGTTTGAAGCCATTACTCCTCATCCTATCACTACAAGCCCTTGTGAAAAGTCCCTCCCCAGCCTTCTTGTAGGCCCTGTCCAGGTACTGGAAGGCTGCAATAAGGTCTCCCTGGAGCCTTCTCTTCTCCAGGCTGAACAAGCCCAACTCTCTCAGCCTGGCCTCCCAGCAGAGGGTTTACCTCAGTATTCTCATTTGTCCTTAATAAAGTTTAAGAAAAGTGTGAGAGACTTTCCAGAATGTCACCAGAAATCATTGAAGTCAGCTAATCAGAGCCACCTTTTGTGGAAAGCCACAGTGCTGTTCCTTCAAGTGCTGTGCTCCCTTCTTGCTCAGGAAATCATGCCACTATCAAGAGCGAAACGAAACAGATGAGCAGCTAAGGGCTGCAGCAGGCATGACAGTGCCTGTGAAATATTCCCTACGCTCGCCTTTCCAGAGCCCAAAAACACCTACAGGATTTTCCTGGAGGGCTGAAGGATGTTGTGTGATCAGCCGCCGTGTTAATATTCTGCTTTGATAGCTCTATCGATTGCCGTGTTGCTGCTAAGAGCCCAGTCCCAAGGCACAAGACGTGTTTATAATTTACGTAAACCACAGAGTGCTGCTAATTCCGTGGCTCCCTGACCCCCGCAGCTTCCGGAAGCGGTGCACCTCTGCTTCCTCCTCTGCGCTCGCGCTCCGCGGGCCTCCTACCCCTTTACACGCTGCCCTGTTACAGGTTTTCTTAGAAAATCATACATTTTTATATAACGTGAACCACGGAGCTGGAAAGAAATATGTGATGCTGAAGCGCTAATATATTTCCATGTCTTGGGTTTAAGAGAGCATTTCCTGGAGAATGCAGGAGGCAATTGTTAATGTCATGTCTGATTTCCTTTCTGGAGGTGGAAGATGGAGAAAGATTTACTAGAAGTATTCTTTTCCGTGCTGCGAGAATGGATACACATTAGTAAGTTGACAGAAAAGATGAATCCTCTTGTGCCACTGCTGCTGTCCACTGTCCAATCTTCCTTTATAATTAATTAGCTGTCAGAGCTGCTGAAACTCAGATAACGGATTACTGGGATGCAAGGCAAATTGGCCCTGAAATTAAGACCCAGGTTTGAGCTGGTCTTGTGACTGACCTTGCAACTCTCGTTATTGATTCTGGGTAATTTCCACCTGCTTAGGAAAACCAAGAATAAGGCAGAAGCAGCAAAGAAGCTTTTAAAGAGTCTTTCTGTCAGGTTGTCCCATCATTCAAAGATTTAGTGCTTATGGCTGCGAGCTCTCTTCACTACTTAAGTGCATTAACTTAACTGAAATATTTACTGCCCATCTATTTCTAAGCTTCAGAATGAAAATAAGGACCTACATCTATTGTTTGCCCGTACAATAATTCATAGAGTAAAATATAATTTGAATAACTTAACAGAATTAATAAAACTACTCAGTTGCATAGCTTAACTCGATTTTCAAGACCTTATTAAAACTGAAGACACCTACAGACAAACATACCTCAAATTTGGGTGTAGGGTTGCAGTAACTGGCATAATCTCCTTTATTACAGGACAAAATAATTTATTAAACTTGTATTTATTTAATTAACCTCTGACAGTCTTTTGGTAACTATCTTAAAGCTTCAGTTGGATTGTAAGGATCTCACAGCCCTTCTGATACAGCACAAGCTTGATGCAAACATACTTTTTCTGGGAGGTACATTCCATTGGCGTTAACTTGCTCCTGTGAGCGATGACATGTTGGGGGAAGACAGGGGCACTGGTCCCTCCGCTCATTTATGCTGGAGACTCACCATGGTCTCATTTGTATCCTTTGACTGCCCCAGGCTGGCTATAAAGCCTCCACGCTTCTCCTTCTGTCCTGCTAATAGGCTGCTACTGGAAATGTTTCCTAGACAAGGGTGACATAAAATATAGTATTTTTTAGATAATAGGACATCTACTGATGGAAAACAAAGGGCTCAGTGCTCGCAGGGGAAGCCTGGCTGAAGCAGTGATGGATTTTCTGATGCGAGTCTGAATCAATTGGCTTCAGCCTTCTCTCAATAATTTGGAATCCTGGGTGCTGTGCAGAAGAGCTGTGGTGTAACACGCTTGAGACTCGTTATACCTCATGGGCATTGCTTTTGTGGAACTGCGGAAGAACATGACTAAATGTTGATGTGGGCAGAATGTCCAAAATACGATACTTCACCTATTGGTGTGGTCTGTAACGGCTAACAAGAGAACTTTGCACAGCTCCAGGCAAAGCTGAATTTTCAGAGCTTACATTTTGTTTGGGATGCATGAATATATCAGAAATGCTGTATAGGTCCATCCTGATGAATTATCGCTCGTTCAGAAAAGCTTTCCATCAGACACATCGATACTGGAACCACCCTCCTCAGGAAAATAATTACTGCTATGGTAACACTACTCAGAGTGGCTCGCGTTTTTATTTCGTGAGGAACTGCATTCGCCCTGTGAAACACACTGTCTCCTACAAGCATATTCTGCTCGCATTAAAGCACAGGAAGCTGAGAGCAGCACTGGGTCAGCGTTCTCCTATCTGCTACCTCAGGATAACTTTGATTATTCCACCTTCAGCTGGCTGAGGCTGTCGTCTCTCCAGACAGGGTTGCTCTGGGGGTGCACACAGCCTGTCTGGGACAGGGCTGGGAGCGCAGGATGCTGCGCTGGGCAAGGGGCTGGCCACGGGACCCCCCTCCCCACGGCTGCCAGAGGGGCACTGGCATGGATGGGGCAGCCCCACAGCTCCTGAGCCCCAGTGGGAGCAGCACCGATCAGAAACTCCCCAAACACTCCAACCAGCAGAGACCAGGGAACACCCCAAAGAGGAGAGACCAGGAGCACCCCAAAGAGCACAATGGGGCAGTGAAACAGTGCTGGAGACAGTGAGGGGTGACAAGCAGAGCAACAAGGGGTGACGGCTGGAAGAGGTCTGCTCTTCATGCTGCCCACCTGAAGAGGTCTTGCACAACCGCTTCTTGCTTCCACCATGGGCTGGGCTAATAAAAGATGCTGCATCCTGTCCAAACCTCGAATCCATTAACAGAAGATAATGAGAGCTCATTTTCTGTCCAGCTCAAAGCATTCAGTGTTTTAAAGGGGTGTTTGCTGATTGACGCGACAGAAACTAGCTGTGGCACTGTAGGACAGGAGAAGATGCCATTTCCTGAATAAATGAAATAGATGAGCAATGCTTCCTTGGAAAAAAAAAAAGATAAAAATAGAATCTGAGATGTGAAGTTAGAGACATGAATCTCACAGGCTCAGGAGATGTGTCCTGGCAAAGTGAACAGATTGTGATTTTGATCAGGGTCATTTGCACAGGTATCCCTGGAAATCAGAAAATTAATTCACATGGGAGGGAAACTAAAAAAGGATCCTGAATTAACCAAGTGAGAAATAACTAGCGGTAATAAGTGTGTCTTCAGCATCTGTATGGGGAGATATTTCAGTTGTATATTATATATTAAATATTATATTTGCCTTATGAGACATCCCTGAAGAATTTTACACATTACGATGGTCAGTTTCAACTATTTTTGTTATTTAAGGAAATTATGAATAAATAAATAAACTTGTTTCCTCTGTTTTTTTTCACTTGTCTCATGTTCGGATGTTTCACCAGTAGCTACAGATACAGGCCTTTTCCTGGAGAGCGATCAGCCTCTCTCAGCTCCTGTATGAGCCATGAGTTGCAGTGCTCCCTGCAGCACTAAGCAGTAGATGGGCAGCTCACTGCCTCTGGGATCTGGGGGATCAGCACGGGTTCCAACCCCCATTTCCCAGAGCTGGACCAGCTTGACCCCACCTGTCCCTGACGGATGCTCATCTCCCCTGGCCTTTCTCCATAAGGAAAATGTTCGCAATGTCCCTCGAGCCTGCTCCCGTTCAGCTATCCTGGCCATTGGTAAGAGGTCGTTACCAGCTCACTTGCATCTCCTTGCTGCATAGAAACATAGAATAGTTTGGTCGGAAAGGACCTTCAAAGCTCATCTAGTTCAGCCCCCCTGCAGTGAGCAGGGACATCTGCAACTAGAGCAGGTTGCTCAGAGCCCCGGCCAACCTCACCTGCAATGGTGCCAGGGATGGGGCGGCCACCACCTCTCTGGGCAGCCTGGGCCAGGCTCTCACCACCCTCAGCAGCAAAGATTTCTTCCTCAGATCTAGTCTAAATTTCCCTCTTTTAGTTTAAACCCATCCCCCCTTGGCCTGTCCCAGGAGGTCCTCCTAAAATGTCTGTCCCCATCTTTCTTATCTGCCCCTTGAAGTCCTGAAAGGCCACCAGAAGGTCTTCTCTTCTCCAGTTGAACAAGCCCAACTCTCCCAGCCTGGCCTCCCAGCAGAGGGTTCCAGCCCTCCCATCATTGCTGGGGCCTCCTGTGGCCCCGCTCCACCAGGTCCATGTCTCTGCTGTGCTGAGGACTCCAGAGCTGCCCCAGCACTGCAGGGGGGTCTCCCCAGAGCGGAGCAGAGGGGCAGGATCCCCTCCCTGCCCTGCATCTAAGCCCAAGGAGAAGGAAGACAGAGCTGCCTCTCTATTTCCCCAGCACAGTGCATGCTGCCATCATCGCTCCTGCTCCCTTCTCTCTTCCAGCCACAAATCTCCCATTCTTTCACCACAACTCATCTTTCTGGGCTCTCTGATTTGCCTTATCCCCTCTTCCTCTGGCACCCTCACTGGCTTAGAAATACAGAGATGCAGGTAAGGCAAGTGAATGTCACAAACGAGAGGAAGACTTTGAACAGGGAACATCAGGAAATGTATTCAAGGAATCGATCTGACTCAAAGACAAACCACCAAATGAACACTGAATCTGCAATAAATCTCACCGCTGCTGCCTGTGCCAGGAGCCTCTTCCCTTTCTGCGAACACTGCAATGTGACCTGCCTGGGGCTTCAATGGGCAACCACTTGGGTTTCCCTCCAAAAGCTCCTTCTTTGGGGAAAATGCAGGTTGGGCAGAAAACAGGCTCCTGTGCATTCAAGTCAGGACTCAGCAAAAGCTCCAGTCAAAGCCCAGGTCCCTCAAAGTCTCAAAATTCCTGCTGATATTCCAGAGAAACTTCTTTAGGTGAATAAACTGCTGCTTCCCCCCAGTCACAGCTTCTGGTGCTAAGCCTGGCACGCTGAGGCACAGCTCACACCTCGTCCAGTGTGGAGCTCAAGCTTCATCCCTCCACCTAAACCGCTTGGCGAGTTGGTTTGGGAGGTGACTCTGAGCTCACCTGGAGCAGATGGTGAGCAGGGATCAGCCCAGATCAGGTCGGGTGATGGCCTCAATCCACAGCAAAGGAGGCACCACTTCAAACTCCATTAAACTGTGGAATATAGAATTATGGAATCATTTTGGTTGGAAAAGACCTTTCAGATCATCAAGTCCAAACATTACCCTAGCCATGCCAGGTCACCACTCAACCATGTCCTTCAGTACCACATCTCCATGGCTTTGAAACCCCTCCAGGGATGGGGACTCCACCACTGCCCTGCCCAGCCTGGCACAGCCCTTCACAACCCTTGTCAGCAAGAAATTGTTCCTCATGTCCAACCTAAACCTCCTCTGATGCTACTTGAGGCTGTTTCCTCTTGTCCTTTTGCTTGTTCCTTGGGAGAAGAGCCCGACCCCACCTGGCTCCAACCTCCTTTCGGGGAGTTGTTGAGAGTGAGAAGGTCTCCCCTGAGCCTCCTTTTCTCCAGGCTCAACACCACCAGGTCCCTCATCCAATCCTCACCACACTTGTGCACTAGACCCTGCACGTCAAACATTGCTGGTGCTGTAAAGCAGCATTCATCTCAAAAACTGACTTCAGCTCATGGAAGAAAAACCTATTGGAGGTTATTTAAAGCATGGGCACATCTTTGGTCTCAGATAAATTAATGGCACAGGCTGCTGGAGGTTGGGGTGATACTCATTTGCTACGCACCCTTCCTGAGGTGTGTCGCAAGCGGGACAGCAGAGAGTGCTCTGACCATGTGTGACCACTCTCCTCTTCACAGCAGGGCTCTTTCATCCAAAAACCCAGGAAGGGCAGCAGTCATCCTGGTGACACAGCCGAGGAACCTTTCCACAGGGATCCAGTGCTTTCTTCTGGTAAAAGGACCCACCATAACTATGCACAGTGAAACTCCTTGCTCAGCTCCCAGCTCGGTGCAATCCAGATCTGAGCATCTCACCGCATCTCTAATCCCCCCTTGCTCTTTTGTTTTCTCCGTTACCATGAAGACCAAACTCGTATTCCATTGGTATTGCTATTAGAGGCAATTACATCTAACTCCTTACAAGTGCTTCACTGCTTGTCTCCCCAGTCCATGCCGATGCTGAGGAGGTCTTTAAACTCACCATTGCCTTCAGCTACTAAGATCCTTTGTCGTGTTGGTCTTAGTTCTCAAAGCTAGAAATTAAAAATTCCTTGGCATTGCTGGTTACCTTACTGCAACTTCCCCAGCTCTTTTTGATGGTTTGTAGAAGGGCCCTTACTGTGCACCGAGCCGCGCTGTTATCGTGCTGTAGCGTACGCAAGCACAGGTGTGAGAAAGACCATATAGGAGGATTTAGATAAAAATGGAGAATGCTGGCAAGTGTACATCTCAGAATGGCCTTGTTCGTTTCGAGCATGTGGAGAGCAATCAAAGTTTGCTACAAATAATAGGAACTGGAACATGACCGAGATGGGAAATGCAAAGGCTGTGTTTGCTTACAGTACATTTAAGAAAATCCCTCCGTTTCCAGCCATTCCAGCTGCGTGGCAGAGTTCACGGCTCTTTTACTGGTGAGGTCACACTGCAACTGCACCGCTGAGATCACCCAATGTAAAAAAGTAATAGCTTCTTTTCTTTTCAGTTCAGTTCTTTCTAGAGCTCTACGAGTCTCCGCACGAGCGATATGCCTGTGGCACAGAAACGGAGTGGGGAGAGGGGAGAGGACTGGAAATAAGCTCTGCCACTGAAGAAAATATTCGTAAAAACAGTCTCTGAAAGAGGTAAACAGTCTCTTCCAACAACTAATTCTGTGTTTATTTATTTTAGTTAAAGATGTCATTGCTTAACCAAGGCATTCACTTCTTGTGGGCTTTTACTGAAGGGTTTTTTTCAGGAAGAAAAAGAGTAAATCCCACGCCACAGCCTCATTCCTTCTGTAATAAACTTCTATAACATTCAAAGTTTGTTGTTACCTGGGCACATTTTGGTTTTACACCATTTGGATGACCACGGCCTCACTGTACTCTTTACTGTATGCAATGCCTTTACAACTTGCAATTTAATATTTTATTAAATGTATCAGGTTCACAATTCCCAGTAACTGCTACTTGAATTTTTCCCCCCTTTAAAGTATATCATAAAAGAAAATAGAATTGAAATTAGAACAATACAGAAGTTATAAAATCCTCTATAAATATATTCTGTATTTCTATGGCTATTACCTCATTTCACACTTCAGACTTATCTTTGGGTGACAGGAAGCCAAAATCCTGAAATGGTTTAATTAGGCTGAAAATCTTATTTAATAAAGTTCTGCTGAAGAAATACAAGCAAATGTTATTAACTTCCACAAGAATCAGACACATGAAGTCAGTGGTGAATTTTACTTTGCAAATTACAACCATCTGTAAGAACGTAACTGGCAGATGGAAGAATAACTGCGACCATTTTTTGCATCATTTCTGAGGTAGCCCTGAAGAGTCCCTCCACCCCCAAATAGCACTTCTGCAAAGAAATCGATATATTCACCCATCCCAGACTGAGTATAATGAAAGAGAGCCATTTCTGGGACAAGGAGCATACTGACACACACTTTGGGGACAACAGACCTGACAATGAAAGTCACAGCGGGCTCTGACCTGGAGCCCACAGAACCACGTGGAATAGCATCAATGCAAACCACTGAAAATTTCTGCATTAAAAAAACCCAAACCCCAAACCCAAAGAACTTACCAAACCCTCTGATACTTCACTGGGTTAAGTTGCTTTTGAAGAGGCTGCCAGCAGCAGAGTTTGTGCACAGCATGGAGAAGGGACAATGATGTGACTTCATTCTTCACATGAGCAGCACACAGCACTGGAGCAGGAGGTGACCAGGCTGCCAGCCTGAAAGGCAATGGGATGTTCTCTCCTCCTGGGATGGCCAAAGCTGTAGGTACCACTATGGTGCCAAAGAAGAATGAAAGACAGCAGCAGGTAGACAGGTGAAACATTTCTTTCATTGTGGTCATGTCACCAGTTCAGGAAAACTATTTTGTAACTTAAAAACAGAAAGATATGGTTTCAAATAATTTTCCAGAGATACATCCCCTTACACTGATCTCTGCTGGAGCTCACTTGCCACCTTTTTCCCCACACTGGGGAGGTTCTCCTGGGGTTCCTTGTCATTGGTGCAGCATCCAAGTACCTCAGAGCTTAGTATTGTCTACAAACTCAGCAGAAACTAGAGGAGATAGTTTTAAAATAGAAGAACAAAATGAAGATCCCAGGAACAGAAGCCCATCAGGGAGCACAGCAGAGGTAAAGAAAGTTCACACACCATTAGAGTCACCTGCAACACAACAGGCTGTGAAGAAGGTGCAAAATTTATGGGGACTGTTGAATTATGCAGAAACATGTATCCCTTGTCTGCCAGTCTCCTAGAAACCATTTCTAGGCAGGAGCAGTACAAAGTGGGCTTTGGATATATCCAGCACAGATGTATGAAGACAAGTGGTAACAGGCCAAGTTGCGTGTCTCCTGTGGTGAGAAGGCTCCGTGGATGTTGGGAGAGCAGTGGATTGTCACTACATGTGAGGTTTAGCAAGGCTTCTGGTACAATCTTATAGCAGGCTTAGAATCAAATAATTGTTTTGGTTGGAAGAGACTTTTAAAAACATCAAAGCCAACCATTAGCCCAGCATTGCCAGGGCACCACTAACCCATGTCCCTCAGCACCACATCTCCATGGCCTGGAAACCCCTCCAGGGATGGGGACTCCACCACTGCCCTGCCCAGCCTGGCACAGCCCTTGCCAGCAGGAAATTGTTCCTTATGTCCAACCTAAACCTCCCCTAGCACAGCCTTCCTTGGGAGAAGAGCCCAACCCCACCTGGCTCCATCCTCCTTTCAGGGAGTTGTGGAGAGCCAGAAGGTCTCCCCTGAGGCTCCTTTTCTCCAGGCTGAACAACCCCAGATCCCTCAGCCACTCCTCACAAGACTTGTGCTTATAAGTGAAGCTGGTGAGTTGTGGGCTGGAGGGATGGGTGGAGGGGGGTGGAATGCCAGGGTCACAGGGCAATGCTGTGACATCTTCAGAGTTTAACAAGGAGAAAGACAGTTTTACACCTGGGACAGGATAAGCCCATGCAATGGGACAGGAGAAGAGAAGGCAAGGGAGGGTTTTAATTACTGTCTTTAGTTACCTGAAGGCTAGTTATGGAGAAGACAGAGCCAGACTCTGGTGAGCTGTGCACTGTGAAGGGTTAAAAGGCAGTAGACACCAGCTGAAAGAAGGGTTAAAAGGCAGTAGACACCAGCTGAAAGAAGGGAATCTTGAACTGGGAATAAAGAAAACAATGCTGTGCCATGGCAGTAGCATGTTACCCAGGCAGAGACAGTTGAGGGTGAGGACTTGGGTGCCATGGTGGCATACACATGGAGTAAGTTGGACTGAATTCAGAATACAGTTTTTGCTTGATTTTCAGGAAAAACCTCTCAACAGCACAGTCAGTTAGGTGGAAGGTCAGCTAGGACACAGAAGAAGAATAAAACTTCCACAGGTTTGAAAGCAGACTGCTTTGAATGCTCAACAGCTTTTCACAGACCTTCCCAAACTGTCTGGTGGACAGAGCTGCATCTACTAACGCCCGTTGTTCTCTGCATTGTCCTCTGAACACTCCACCACCTATTAATAACCTTTTTTATCCATGTGGATTCAAGTTATTACCTGCAATACCTGGTTAATGGACCATCACACTTCTCTAAAACATTCTTTCTAAATTTTTTCACACCTAAGTAAACATCTTGGCTTGTTTAAGTCTGTCCTCTTAAGAAATCCCTCATGCCTACCGTGCTCTCAACACTTTTATGGGAGCTGCAACTTCTATTATTTTCCATCATTTCTGACGCTGGCATTCAAGGCAAGATTGTCAATCCCGCTGCTGAAGAAACAATAACGGTACAGAGCTGGAGCTGCAGATATGGGCTTCTCTTCAAACTGTTTTTGGAATTTGATGGCCTATATCATTTTCAGAGTAAACACATCCCGACAGCTGTAGCGTGAAGGTTCTACGCATATTTTTTTAATCATAAAATGAGATAGAGATATCAGTGTCCACACCAGCTTTTGCCACTGTCAATGTTGACTCAAGAGCTACCTCATCTCCTTGGAGTAGAGTCAGCTCCACTCAGTAAACCTCAAACCTAGGTGAGCAAATAGCATAGGGCTTAAGTTAATAACTCTGTTCACTTTGATTTGTAGATCTCCCTTCTAAGAGAATGAGTGGCCACATTTGCTTCACAGGGAAGATGGAGAAAGCAGAGCACTGAGCAAGCTGAAAGAACTAAAAATAGTGGTGGGTGGCTCAGCTTTAGCTGCAGTTCTTGTTATGCCCTTGATTTAAAGAGCTGCTCCTCTGGTCCACAGGGAATGAGATAAATGAAAGTGATGTCAGGAAGGCAAAACCGGCCTTGCTGTGTATAACCACACGTGAGATCATCAGTGATGCTGACATCAAGGAAAAACCATGTGCAGGAAGTGAACGATGCCCGGTGGGGGACTGTGGAGAGCCCTGCCAAGAGGAGGGCCTGGAGACAGTGAGGATGAGGTCTTCACATATCCATGGATACTTACTTACATACACTTGCATATAGATATAATATCTATATGTCATACCATAGGCATTAAAAACCCCAACTGTACAGGGCAGCTCTGACAGCCTGGGCACAGTGCGGGGTAAGCAGGGTGATCCGGGCAGCTGCGCAGGCTGCGGAGACGTGGCCGTATGCTGCGTGGTACTGCACAAGCACATCTTCTTTCACAAGCTGGCCAGTAATCAGTGGAGGCTGGAAATTAAAAGAGGACTTTAATCCTTAGAGTAGGGAAAAATTTATTCCATGCAAAGGCTGTGAAGGGCTGTGCCAGGCTGGGCAGGGCAGTGGTGGAGTCCCCATCCCTGGAGGGGTTTCCAAGCCGTGGAGATGTGGTCCTGAGGTTTAGTGGTGCCCTGGCAGTGCTGAGGGAATGGTCAGACTCAATGATCTGAAAGGCCTTTTCCAACCAAAACGATTCTATGATTCTACAGTATGAGATTACCAGGAACAGTTTCAGAAGTTGCACAGCCCTTGATTTGACAACTGGACAGCAGCTGATGGCTCCACACTGCTGCACTCTCTCTGTGCCCAGAAAAACCTGCAAACATTTCCGTAGCACCAGTGTTCCTTCTGGAAAGCTGTGCTGAAGTCTACAAGGTCTGACAGCACCTTCGTCTGGTGAAACGTCCTGGGGACCGCTCCTCTGGACAGAAGCTGCACGTCCTCACTGCGGGGGCCACGTGTGCTGGGCTGTGGGCGTCTCCACAAATCATTTGGACCAAGAAGATCTGGAATAGCAGGCAAACAAACTGTAAAAGCAAGAAAGCAAATACATCCACGTTCCAGAATTAAAACATTTTGGAGTTTGGGTGAAATGTCAATCTATTTTCTGATAACTGATTATAAAATAATAAAATTCTCCCACTAAAACAGATGCTTAAAAAATAAGTTCACTCAAAAGGCACTTTTGCTGGGTAACTCCTGGCTAAGCACACTCTGAAGCTGCTTGTCTACCAAAAAAAAGAGTGAAAGATATCGGAGGCTTTGGCCGGGGACTACCAGAGGAGGAATGTTCTTCGGAGCTGGCTGCCCCGCGAGGAATCACAGCATTAGCTGGAAAATTCCTGTAACTTTTGCAGTGTATTTTGAATACGGAGTAGTTCTGTAGCTATTGCAGATGATGCTTGTGCTTACATGTGTATTTTCTTCACACTCTGTTATTTCTCCATCACAACCCCAAAAATACTCAGTATTTTTTACTGATGGAAGTGAAGAGTCTCTCTCACACAAAGTCAAGCAGCAAGTATGAAAAAAAGAAACATCCCCAAACACCTGCACTGGGAAGGAACCAGAGAAGAGGGTTTGTTTTTCCTTTTTTTTGCAAGCATTAGGTGTGAACTGTGAGTGGCATTTAATTGCAGCGCTGCATATGAGTTTGGGAAACGCTGTGCAGAACATTATCAATCCCACGGGAAACAGATGGAAATAGGCTGTGAAAAAATACTGTGCAGAGCAGACAAATGGCCTTCAGAGTGTGAAAAAAAAACCAGCTCAGAAAGAGCACATTTGTAAGTTCTTCATATTGTTTGATTTATTTACTCTACAGTTTATATTCTGTAATGCTAGATATGGTTGTGAGAGCTGTTGATGGTTCCTGACAACACTGAAATAATTGACTGATGTCAGACTTCTGCTGAAGGAAGCAGCAGTTTGGCCATACTGCAGAGCTGTCAGTAACCAGAATTATATGTTTTTGCTCATTGTGCTTTTTCACCTCTTTAATTTCAGTACTGTATTTTTTATATATGAAGTGCTGACCCAGACGTAGAACTTACCTATTCATTCACACTTCTTTTCCCCAGCACCACGTTGTTGTGCAGCCCATCCTAGCGCAGCAGACCTTCCTCTGTTGATGCATAATCATCAGAACAAGACACAGTCAAAAAATATAGTAAAAAATCAGATAAAACAAAACCAAGTGGCAGATGGAAGCAGGAGGGGATGACCAGAGAGCACTAAAAGAGTGACCTCAGCACAGCAACAGACAAATTATCACAATCTCTTGCAAAGATGGAAATAAGGATCACAGAACACAGACTGATTTGGGTGGGAAGGGACCTTTAAAGCTCATCTAGCCCAGCCCCCTGCACTGAGCAGGAACATCTGCAACTAGAGCAGCTCTCTAGTCTAAATATCCCTCTTTCAATTGAAAACCATTACCCCTTGTCTCGTTGGAACAGGATATTTGGTATCTCCAGGTCTGGCCATGGTGCAAACAGTTGAGACAAGAATCCTTTGCCTTGCCCTTTACAGCAGTTGTAGCTCCACGATTCAGTGAAAAAGTTCTGTCTTTATTCCAAGCCTCTTTCCAATGAAGGTGGAGAGGGAAAATGACAGTGTAATTGCTCTCACATTTTAATTTTAGAAGTGTCTGATCTGTTTCATCTCAAACTCAGGGAGAATAAATCAGCTTACTCCTTCCTCATAAATGCGCCACACTGGTTGCACCATGGGCTCTGTCAGTCCCAGCAATGCAGGTCCTAGTCGTGGACTGAGGGCATCCCACCACCTTGGGTGGTCCCTGATGCGGGCCATGAGGAGTGCCCAGTGTTGACCAGCTCCACCTTGGGCATGAACACACAAACCAGAGCAATCAGAAATGGTTTTGGCTCACACCAAGCTATCAAGATGCTGGAAGCTGCTGTTTTATTTCTCCTTGGCTTTTATTAATGCAGAGTATTTATCCATCCCTGCAGCAGTAGCAAAAGTTCAAAAACCCATATATATTTTATGAGCAATATTTTTAATGCTTTTTAATGAAACAAAAATCAAGACTTCAGTCTAAAACGGGGAGACCTTATTGCAGCCTTCCAGTACTTAAAGGGGCCTCTCAGAAAGATGAGGACAGACTTTTTAACAGGGCCTGTTGGGACAGGACAAGGGGGGATGGTTTTAAACTAAAAGAAGGAGATTTAGACTAGAGAGAAGGAAGAGATTGTTGCTGCTGAGGGTGGTGAGAGCCTGGCCCAGGTTGCCCAGAGAGGTGGTGGCTGCCCCATCCCTGGCACCATTGCAGGTGAGGTTGGCCGGGGCTCTGAGCAACCTGCTCTAGTTGCAGATGTCCCTGCTCCCTGCGGGGGGTAGGACAAGGTGAGCTTGAAAGATCCCTTCCCACCCAAAACATTCTGTGATCCTAGGAAATCATCCTTCATCAAGAATCAATGGAAATGGGAAGAAGGCTTCAGCGTAATGCAAAGAATTTCCCACTAGGACTGAAATAAACTGGTGAGTTACCATGGGCTGGATTGCTAAAATGCACCGTTCTCTCTAATGAGAGCAGCAATACAAGGTCAGCAAAGGAAAAGGTTGATTGCTTTCCCAGGTGATTAAAAGCAACTTATCTCTGCACACCTAATTGCACAAATCCACTGGTCACCACCAGTGCAGGTGCACATGGGTGGGCAGCATGGTCAGAGCAGGCACAGCTTTGGCTGCACTCTGGCTACAGAACAGCAGCTAAAGTCTCCCCTTGCTTGGACAGGTGACATCTCCCAGGGGAGAAGCCATCAAGAAGGAGCAGTTGCTTTCCTGTAGTGTCCTCGCCCCAGGCACTGGTCATACTGGTCGGCTGAGGAGCACAGCCTCCACCCAGAAGGGCGTGGAAAAGCCTTTGGGCTGCTCATACTTGCTCAGAAGCCCAGGCCAGATTGCAGGGGCTCCAGGCACTGCGAGACCATAAAGAAAACATATGGCCAGCTTTTAATCTGTTTCACAGTCCTGCTCTTGATATAGCTCAGCACATGTGCATAAGAGGGAGAGAAAAAAAAAAAAAAAGAGTTTTGCATGAAAAACACTTTCTTTACAGGAAAATGTGTGTGAGCAGAGAAAGAACATAAAAATATGTTCTTGCAACGCTGATACTGATAGTGCTAAGCATGATAGATCATTATGGATTGCAAACGCTGACAAAAATAAACTCCAAATAACTCTTCAATGCAGCGATACTGACAGTGGAGTCAATATTATCAACCATCTCCCAGAAATGCCCTTTCGCAGCATGCTGAGACAAATCCCCAAGCAACATGCCTTCTCCTCCAGCCTGCCTGATGCTGCCGGCCAGGCTGGGCTGCAGGGGTGGCTGGACACCAGGGCTGTCTGGACTCCAGGCTGGGTCCACATTTGGCCAAAGAGAGACATGTTCCTTCTCAGCTGAGAAGGAAAAATAAACCCACAGAATTGCTGTTACCAAATCACACGTTTAGTAATGGGATGCTGAGAGAAGTATGTCCCTTCAGCCTGGAAAGATAAGGCAAAGAGAGACCTCAGAGAATGTGGAGACAGACTCTTTTTGAAGAAACATGGTCATAGGAGAGTGGCTATAGGCACAAGCTGGAACATGGGAAGCTCCCACTATATGTAAGAAAAGACTTTTTAGAAATGAGAGTAGTCAAACGCTGACAAGACTTGAGAAAACACAGAAATGTGGAAGCTATCCTTGAAGACACTCAACAGCTGACTGGACAAGGTCCTGAGCAACCTGCACTGAGGGTCCCTGCTTTGAGTAGCAGGTTGGAACAGAAACCTCCAGCAGACCTTTCCCACCCACATTAATCTGTGACTGATTTTGCTGTGGTGTGAGAGTCAGAGAACACCTTGGACTGGAAGATACCTCTGGAGATCTTTGTTCCATACTCTGGCATTTTCAAGGATGGAGATCTCACATTCTTGGCTTCCAAGGTCAGACAACCAGAGAAATCACCAGGAAAGCTGAAGTGATTTCAGCTTGGGCCAGCTGAGGCTCCTCCTCGGTTTTCAGTCAGTGAGCAAAGACTCTGCTTTCCTGAAACTAATGCAAATTTGTTCTTAACCTCTAAGTTCACCTGAGAGACAGCTCCTGGCCCCAGCACCACTACTGTAGTTACATTCAGTTTTGTTATTGAAAGATTGTCTCCTCAAAATGTTGAAGACAAGACTGACCTAGGTTTCTGAATGGCTTCAGGGTAAAGCCTTCCTCCTCTACAGTTGAGACACCCTCTGACACAGTGCCTCTGCCCACAGGAGCTGCTCCTTGGGGAACAGTCCCCCTCTCTGTTCCCTTCTCTTCCCCCTTGCTCCTGCCTCCTGGGCCTATCTTTGTCTCCTGGATGATCAAATTCACCGAAGGAAAACCTGCCTTGTCCTGAGCTGGCCAGGCTGTGCTTAACTTTTCAGTAATTACAAAAAGATGGCTTGTGTAACTCTAAAGCACTGTCATTGCTAACTACCGACTTAACGAGAGACTGAGGGACAGTGACATGAACTGCTGCTGGGCTCTGCTCAAAGGCTGAAGGGACTTAATTATTTTCTCCAGTCAATAGAATTAAAATGATTCCAAACACTGGACTCTATTATTCCAGGGCCAATCTGTGGAGTAAAGGTCTCTGCTGCTTTGTCCAATGTGGTTTGAATTCCCCCCCCACCCCGAAGCACCTGAGCCATCCTCTCCACTGTCTCTGTGAGCATCCTTCACTGGGGTTGTCCATGCTCCTCATCTCACAGCCTGCCCGAGGGAACAGGGCTGCTGGGAGCAGGACCAGGCACATCAGAGAGAAAAGAGGGTGCACACCACCACCTGCCCTCATGCAAACCCTGCTCCATCACCTCCCTGGAAGAGACCACGTCCCAACAAGCGACTAGTTGGATCAACACTTCTCCAGCATCCACACTGCCACAGATTAATTCATTCCATTTGTATTCAGAGTCAGTCCCTGGAAACCAGAAGTCAGTGTTTTACTGTGATTCTGTTGCCTCAGTAGCAATTTTGACATTAAAACTACACGATGATTAGTGTTTTCTTCACCGCGTACAGGTGGTGTAGGGTGGTCTCTTGATGCAGCACCATGCAACAAGAAATAAACTGGGAGAAAGGAGAGGAAGCAAAACCATGAAAACATTTCAAATGGATGTGTGGGAAGGATTAATCCTTCTACTTAGAACCAAGTTGATTGCTCAGTGTTACTATTCTAAACACAAAGTAGCTGCTCACTGCATAAAACACTGCCTGCGAAGTAACTCTGGGAAAAAACAGCCCATGTGCGCTGAAGAGGGATTTCAGTTCCTGCAAAACAGTGGTGCTTTTCTGTCAGCAGGAGTGGGTAATAAAGAAAATATTTCAGTGGAGAAGAATGAATTAATAGAAGATTATTTCCAGTCTTATTAATGATGTTAGTTAAAGCAGTTATTCACTCAGAGCCTGTGCTCATGTCGGGCACAGCATTTCGTACACCCAGGGGCACTGTCAGGATCTTCAGGTCTTTAACAAACCTTTCAGGTCTCACAATGCTCAACTTACCTGCTGGGCTTTGAGGAGCTCCAGGTTTGGAGACTCCACAACATCTCTGGGCAACCTGCTCCAGTGTTTGACCACCCTCACAGTAACAGAGTCTATTCTGTTTTAATGGAATTTCCTGCCCATTGCCTCTTGCCCTGTCACTGGGCACCACTGAGAAGAGCCTGGCTCCATCTTCTTCAAACCTCCCCACCAGCTATTTATACACATGGATTCCCCTGAGCCTTCTCTTCTCCAGGCTGAGCAGTCCCAGCTCTCTCAGCTTCTTCTCATGTGAGAGAAGCTCCAGCCCCTTCATCTTTGTGGCCCTTCTTTGGACTTGCTCTAGTAAGTCCATCTCTCTCCTGTACTGGGGAGTCCAGCACTGGAACCTCCCCACCAGCTATTTATACACATGGATTCCCCTGAGCCTTCTCTTCTCCAGGCTGAGCAGTCCCAGCTCTCTCAGCTTCTTCTCATGTGAGAGAAGCTCCAGCCCCTTCATCTTTGTGGCCCTTCTTTGGACTTGCTCTAGTAAGTCCATCTCTCTCCTGTACTGGGGAGTCCAGCACTGGACCCAGCATCCTAGCTGTGTCTCACCAGTGCTGAGCAGCAGGGCAGGATCCCCTCCCTTGACCTGCTGGTCACAGTCTGCCTGACATAGCCCAAGAGGCCATCCTGCCATCATATAATTTAAAATGGTCTGATCTCATTGTCTAAACAGAATCATGGAATTGTTTAGGTTGGAAAAGACCTTTCAGATCAGCAACTCCAACCCTTAACCCAGCACTGCCAGGGCACCACTAGACCATGTCCCTCAGAAGAACATCTCCACAGCTCTGAAACCCCTCCAAGGATGGGGACTCCACTGCTGCCCCAGACAGTCTCTTCCAAGGTTTGACAACCTTTTCAGGNGCCTGACATAGCCCAAGAGGCCATCCTGCCATCATATAATTTAAAATGGTCTGATCTCATTGTCTAAACAGAATCATGGAATTGTTTAGGTTGGAAAAGACCTTTCAGATCAGCAACTCCAACCCTTAACCCAGCACTGCCAGGGCACCACTAGACCATGTCCCTCAGAAGAACATCTCCACAGCTCTGAAACCCCTCCAAGGATGGGGACTCCACTGCTGCCCCAGACAGTCTCTTCCAAGGTTTGACAACCTTTTCAGGGAAGAAATTCTTCCTGATGTCCAACCTAAACCTCCCATGGCACAATTTAAGGTGGTTTCCTCTTGTCCTGTCACTTGCTCCCTGGGAGAAGAAACCTTAGCCACTCCTCACCACACTTGTGCTCTAGACCCTTCCCCAGCTTCGTTGCCCTTCTCTGGACCTGCTCCAGCCCCTCAATGTCCTGCTTGCAGTGAGGGGCCCAAAACTGACCCCAGGATTCGAGGTACAGCCTCCCCAGTGCCCAGTCCAGGGGGACAATCCCTGCCCTGGTCCTGCTGGCCACACTGATGCTGATCCAAGCCGCATTTCCACGCTATTTCTAGGCAGCCATAAGAGAATATAGCATCCAACACACTCCCCCAGTTCAGTGCTCTTCAACATCATGATATTTCACAGGCAATCTCACTGTACTGTTATCCTTTACAGAGAGAACTTTTATATTTGGCACCCAGATGCCTTTTTTGTGCAAGTTCCTGCCTGTAAGTTCTGGAAATTAATGTTGTGTGTAATAATACACTGTGCAATAGGCTTGTGACCTTTGCTATGAAAATGCACTTTGATTACTTGGCTTTTCCAAGTGTCCTGTGTTTACACACCACAGCCCACTAACCTTTGGGGACTGGACAAAGTGGCTGCTCAAACAAAATACGGAATAATGAAAAGGTCATGAGCAAGCGTGGTCAAATACTGCTCTCATCTGAATACATTAAATAAGTGCTCTTACTTAGAAGAGTTCATTCTCGAGGCCGAGTGGAGCGGTGAGGAGCTGCAGACACATGCTCACGGCCAAGCCTGCGTGTGAGGAGCGAGAGTCTGGAAATCTGCTTCTGCTCATCTCCTCTTCAGGAATGCAGTCCTGGCAAACGCCACAAGATCAGTGCAGGGCCACATGCACCCAGCGACAGCTGGGAGAGGAATCAATACAAGAGTAATAAAGCCCAGATCCACGTGCAGCTTGCTGCATGCGATTACCTTTCATGGGGAGGCTCTTGGCATTGAATCTTCCCTTGCATAGCAGCTGTACGTAGGATGCATCTCTTAAACTACCTGAACATGAGCTGAGAAGAGGGGAATTTAAGCTGTTCAGAAGTCCTCCATCAAGCTGCAGGTGACAAGATGTGCTCACAAATTACACTCCCATACTGGGAGGCTGCTCCTCAACCTGCCAGAGAATAGAGCCAAGAGGCAGAGCCCCGCACAGCGTGGTTTACAGCTGCTGAAGCTCTTACAGCCGTGGCTTTGTGGTACTGCATTACTCACGTGTCCCTTTTCTTTGTGCCTTGTATTTTACAAAGAAGCTTCAGACAACGGCACAATTCCTCTTAGAACCTGTCTCTAGGAATATTTAATGTTATAAAGAGTTTTGGTCTGTTCCAGAGCTCCATGGACCAGGATGCTGGGCACATCTTAGCACTACATCATGGACTGGTCTACCTCTACCCATGGAGACAGTCAAAAGCCATCTGGACACAGTCCTGGGCAACTGGATCTGGGTGGCTCTGCTTAAGCATGGAGGTTGGTGCGGATGGACTCCAGAGGTCCCTTTGCACTTCAACATCCTGTGATTGCCTATTTTTCATGCATAGGCAAAGTCTGGCAGCTGCCAGGATCTCCTCATGGTGGCAAATACCAAAGGAACTGCACATGTGGTGCATCCAGCATGTTCTTACGTCTAATCGTGCCAACCTCATGGAAGGAGGAGAGCATGACAACAAACACACCCAATGAGAAAAACCAAGAATCTTCAGTACACAGTATTCTGAAAAATTCAATGACAATACCTATTATTTACTAGAGGCAGGAATTCTCCTTAGAGAGCACGGTAAGCTTATCAGCCCAGAAGAAGCACAAAGCAGCAGCTTTCAGGTTCAGAGCCCTGGCTTCTCTCTCTGCAGGCTGCCACAAGAAACAGCAAGGTGGTTGAAAGCATTTAATTAGTGCAATTAATCTGTGGGTCTGCAAATTGTTTGAATAGAGCTAGTTGAAAAATTGGATTTTTTTTTCCACCTGTAGCCAAGTTCTCTCCTACAAGAAAAATTCGTATTTTTTTTCCTTTGCAAAAAAAATGTCAGCCCACATTATAGAAGCAGAAATGGCAACAGCTCCTGCTTTCTTTTACCCTTCTTGCTGACGCTTTCTTTCTTTTAACAATAATTAAAAATTACAGGGTGTTTTCTCATATTTAGAAAACAGTGTCCACTTCTCCCTATTCTTCTCAATTCAAAATAATAGAAATGGGAAAATCTGAGTGTTCCCCCACCACATTTTGCCTTTTTTCGCTTTCAAAAAATGAGAAAAAGTAATGAAAAACAAAAACTCATAAATCACAACTTTTCCATTAAAGGTATTTTGACAGATCTACTCATCACCTCTGAGTTCCTCAAAACTGGAGGTAAAGGTGGATATTCAGGCAACATTTTATTACTTCAGACTCTATTGGCCTTTTTCAATATATCTTGTTCTTTTTTCTTCTTTCTTCCCCAAAAGGATGGTTTGCCATCGCACCTTTAACACGGTTTCCTTCGGTAACTGCCGGCCTGCCTGTGCTTTTTCCTCCTCGTGTTCGTTCCCAGGGCTTTACACCCTCCTGCTCTCCGAGCCTCTTGAGGGTGTGTTTTTTTTCTTCAAGCCTATCAGCTCTTTTCTGGCACTCTCATTGCATGCCTTCTTTAGAATACCAAACTCCTCCACCTGCTACAGGTGTGTCGGTCCCTTGTCCATGGTAACTTCCACCCTCCGGATCCTCACCCGGCCCTCCTGTAACATCTGGACATGAAGCTGCAGCTCCTGGTGCTCATGGCAAAGCCTTCCTGAAGGAAAAACTTTATCCCTGGCATTTCTCAATAACACCCTGAGCCAAAGTCCTGCTGGTTTCTCTTTACAGGTGCAGCCTGGTGTTAATCACAGGTTACACGCATCTTCCTCCTGACTGTTCAGCAGCTCCTTTCCCAGCACCACAGCCCCTACATGAACCCAGTGGTGTTCTTTCTTCTTGTGCTTAGCCCCAAACATCCAACAGTTTCCCAAACCACCACTTTCCAGACCAGCAGAACAGAGACACATCGATCCTCTTTTTTCCACATCTAGATAGGGATGGATTACAGCCTTTCACACCCCAAATGGTCCCTGGCAGCTCCATCTGAAGTGCCCATGTTGCTGACCAGGCCCCTCTCCGCCTGGGTAACAACACCCTCTTCATCCTCCTCGCTTGCTCCCAGAGGAAGCTGCACAGAGCTCCTCACAGCTGGTAGTCTGTGATCCTCCTTTTTGTCTCTCCTGTGAGTACAGAAATTTCCCTTTCTCGGTCTAGACTGAAGCTCATCAGAAGATTTGGTTTGTGACAAGAGCCCAAATCCTTCACCTTTGGGGATTTTTCCATCACTATTACCTGTGCAAGCAGGATCTGCAGCAAGAGTTGCTGCTCTGCCTTTCTCTTGCTTTTAACTTTTTCACTCAGCACGATGTTGTCAGCTCTCTGGCAGTGGATGGGCAATCCATCAGCCTAATTAGCAGTGCCAGAACCCCTCCAGCACCCCAGGAGGGGGGTCAGACACCAGGACACATCGCCGGTGGGAAACCCAGCTCATTGCTTCCAGCAGGTCAGCCCCAGAGGTACCCAACACAACAGCCTTCAGCCTGTACAGGGTCTAACACTCCCTCCCTACCCCCAGGCAGCCACGGATCGGGGGGAAGGGACCATTCCTGTGCATTCAGAACCTTTTTTTCCAGTCAGGATTTTTTCTATTCAGTATTTCAGAGACACATTCTCTCTTTTCAGACCAGTTGTGCATCTCTAAAGTTTGCTTTCTTTACAGATGTGTTTAAATGCACCTCAGAGATACACGTAACATTACACTTCTATACATTTGGGAGCACATTTATTTTCTGTATAAATGGAAGCACACATGTATAGACATTGTCTATATAACACATATTCCTGATGAAAATACTTGGGCACCAGAATTCTGTAGGGTTATTTTTCAAATGACAGCTGACACAGAACTATAGATAAATGATCCTCTCAAACATCTCTTTTTTTTCTTGGCTCAGTTGCAGAAAGGTGACCTGGGGCAAAATCCTTTTAAGTCCCTTCTCAACAGTGCAAAATGAGATTAAATTGTTGCGTGCAGTTTCAGCGCACCAACCTATACACGCTGATCGTGGAATACACAAGAAGCAAACATAAATACAGGATAAAGGAGGAATTAGGCTTCTATATATTGATTTTTTTCTTTAAGAGAGATTTTTAGATGTTTAAATTCTGATTTTTTTTTTTTCACAGTTATTTTGACTTTGTGCCAGATCGGAGTGTGACAATTTGCCTAAGTTTTTCCACGCTTTCTGTTTAACAGAGACCCAAAGCATTGTAATAAATAATCAGGGTAATCTTAATACAATCTAAATACAAAAATAAATCTAAATAAAAATCCAATGTAAACACAGATAATTTCTTTGTTAAGTTCCAAAGAAAACAGGGGTAACAGCTGAAGGAAATACTCAGCCAACAACTGTGTGCTCTACTCAGAATCTTTCTCAGCCTGAGGACAGCAAGCAGTGTTCCTGCCTTGTATCAAAGCACCAACACAACTCCAGATGGTGGGTTTGGGTAAGCCAGAAGAGGCACAGCAGCGTCCTGCAGGAACACCACTCACCTTGGTGGCAGATCCCTTTGTTAGACAGGACTTGCATCCATGAAAGCGAACCAACCTGGCACGATACATCCCACTGCATTTCAGGACTGGAGGCAGCAGTGGGGAAATTTGCTTTTTTCAGTTTGAACCGTGCCGGCTATTTTATCCCTTTCTAACCTTACTAGAGACCATTGCTTCTGAAGACTGTCGGGTCTGAAAATGGCACTTTGCTGACATTTGTTACTGCTGCTGAGTTACGATGGAAGTGAAGCCCGGGTGGAAGCTCCGTTTCTGACAATCCTAATCAGCTTACACTGTCTAGACCTGCTTGCAAATAAACTCGGTCTGCTAAAATGAGCTTCAGCAGATATATTGACAAACAAATCAGATCACAAAGCTGTCAAGGAGCAATCACTACCCCACAGCAGAGGAAATATTGTGGCAGGCAAGAGAGGTACATTTTGCACAGCCCTCACACGCTAAGGAAGCCACAGGAAAATCAGAGAATCAAATAACTCATGGGAAATACCGCAGTGGATGTGCGTACCCAGAATCCCAGGGATCAGGGCACATTAGCTACTGGAAACAAAGGTACTGAGAAATACAGTATCAAGCAAGGTGACCCCCGATAGCACAGGCTCAGTATCCAGTGGAGTAAGGAAGCTTCCAGCAGAAAGTAACTGGTAAATCATAGAATCATAGGGGTTGGAAGGGACCTCTGGAGATTATCTAGTCCAAACCCCCTGCCAGTAACAACAACAAAAATCGCTGATCAGGTGGCTGGTACAACTAATACAACAAAAAAGTGGTCACACCCCTTCCCTCTTTCTAAAATAGAGGGAATGGCGGGCAAGAATTTAAAAACTGTGTAGAAAACCTTTGAAGACACCTTCCAACCAAACCATTCTATGATTCTAGCCTCAGCATTATTAGTGATTACATTTAATAATCACTAATTTCTGCTTTGCACCAGTTGAGATGCAAAGTGCTAGAGGACAGGGAAAAGGTCAATGTTATGCAAGAGAAACAACCAGGGGGTAAAAATCAGTGAAATTAGTTTTACTTCACAGAGAAGCTGTGAAAGAAGTCAGCATGATAAACTAGGAACAGCTTTGTTTTAATGAATCGCATCAAACCCGTCCCCTTTTTTCTCCCTGAGACAGTAACGATCTGATGATTTCTAATGAAGAACCAGCTGATACAGCTCCAAACAACAGCCAAGACCACTCACACAATATTCTCCTAGCAAATGAGAGAAGCATGGTCTAAAAGAAATAATCACAATTTTTAGAGGTTTATATTATACTTCATTTTATAAAACAATAACAGTATATGACAGGTATAAGCCTGCTTCACAATGACAATTCTAGAAGGGTGATTAATGCTTATTACCAAGAAGAAAGGATGCATCTGCACAGGTTGGCCAACCCAAGTATTTCAACAGCCTGGATGACATCTAAAGATCACTGCATCAACACAGGATGAATTGCAAATATGCTGGAGAACAGGCCAAGTTAGGAAGAGCTTTGCCATACGAGGTGGCCTGGAAATGTAGGAAGCTATCAGTTGGCAAGTGCTGCAAGTATGATACGTAGGCAGGAGCTATCCATATTTATATATGGCTCGGAAAAGGATACAGGGTTTAACTGAAAAGGACTGAATCAACACTATGAAGCTGGGAAAAAGCGGTCTCTGAAGAGGAGCTTTACCTGCGAGTTGCATAAAGTAAATCCTCCACTCCAGGCAGTGTTGAGAAGACATTGGCTGGCATATTGGGACCATGGTTTGGTGATGCACTTCGAGGAGGAGGTGGATCAAACGCAGTCTAGGAGAGAACACAAAAACCCTCTCAAAAAAAGAATTAAAACATTTGGAAAATCTTACCTTCAAGGAGAGCTTTGGAATAATAGGCATAAAGAAGTTTCAAGAGGACATGGTTAATGATCTTCAGCTGCATAAAAGTCCGGAAATAAGCATTAAATAATCAGTTTTCTATGTTCATCACAGACAGGGCAAGCTTAACAAAAGTAAGCTCAGGCAAGAAATAGAGAAAATTTCTAATGCTGGGGATGAAGCAGTGCTGGAGCAGGTTGCCTCAGGAGGTCTGCAGAGCTTTCTATACTAGGTCCAAGAACAAGCTCTGCCCTAGGAGTGATAGAACCAGAGCAGATCCTGGCCCTGGGCTTGGGGTGTCCTACACACCTCCTGTGTCTTTAGCATTGCATATCAAAGTGCCAGATAGACTGAAATGCTTCCTGACAGTTCAGGCTTAGAGTGAACAGTGGGCTTGCCTTCTCAGTACAACAGGTTACAGCAATTAAAGAGGCCACCATGGAAGGTTCTCCTTAGCAAAGCTAACATTCAAATTTACCCCTTTCAGTTTTCCACCAGCAAAGACTGATACTCTATGGTCTTGTAACATAAAGCAGACATGGACAGCTTTTGAACCAGCTCCCTGCAAGTTTACCACAGCCATAAACTGACAGTACCTTGTCTGCACTGGCCAGGGCCAGCTGCTCCTGAAGGGCTGGGTGCTAATGCCAAGGGTGGCCCAGGGCAGGTAGTCCTTCACCAACCCACACACAACTCCACAGGGCCCAACCATGGCTGGTGAGAGGGTCCCTCAACAGCCCCAGGCATGGCAAGGAACAAAACATGTCCAGGGACTGGCCAGAAGCAAAAGAAGATGGAGTTGGGGAAAGAACCAGATCCAAAGTCCACCCAAACAGCAGAGACATGCACAGCACAGCTCAGGAAAGTTCTAGGTGCTCAGATCTGGGCTTAAATAGAGCTCCCAGCCCAGGTGCAGAGGGTGTGGCTGGCCAGGTGAGGCTCATGAGGGCAATCAAGGCCTATCAGTGCACTCAAAGCCTTGACCCGGAGGAGCAGTCCTGAACTCTGAGCTCCTGGGTGCAGGGAGTCTTGGAGGATTTGGATCCTCTAGACACTGCCGTAACATGTAGCTACACTCCTCTTCATTTCCCAAGGAATTCTAACTGCTGTAGCATTGATGATGACAGCTACAGAAAAGGATTTGCCATGGTGATCTCAAGGGTTTCTGACAATCAGCTCACGTGTCCTTATCAAGATCATCAGTTGGCCATGACTTCTGGTAAATAATGGAAAGTGGCTTGGTGAGCACGTCTACCAACCCTTTCAGCACCCTTGAGTGTAACCCATTCAGTCCCATAGACTTGTATGCATCCAAGTGGTGTAGCAGGTCACTGACCACTTCCTCTTTAATTGTGATGACCTCATTCTGCTTCCCCTCTCTGTCTCCTAGCTCATGAGGCTGGCTGGCCAGGGAACAGCTCTTTCCACTGCTAAAGACGGAGGCAAAGTAGGCACTGAGCACCTCAGCCTTTTCCTCATCCTTTGTTACCATGTTTCCCTCTGCATCCAATAAAGGAGAGAGGTCTTCCCTAATCCTCCTTTTGTTGTTAATGAATTTACAGAAACATTTTTTATTCTCCTTAACAGCTGTAGCTGGGTTGAGCTCTGGCTGCGCTTTGGCTCCTCTAATTTTCTCCCTGCATAGCCTCACTACATCTTTATAGTCTTCATGAGAGACCTGCCTCCTCTTCCAAAGGTCATAGGCTCTCCTTTTGTTCTTGAGGTCCAGCCAAAGGTCCTTGTTTAGCCAGGCTGGTCTCCTTCCCCGCCTACTTGTTTTTCCGCACATGGGGACAGCCTGCTCCTGTGCCTTTAAGACTTCTCTCCTGAAGTATGTCCAGCCTTCCTGGACTCCAATATCCTTCAGGGCAGCCTCCCAAGGGACTTTGTCAATCAGTCTTCTGAACAGGTCAAAGTTTGCCCTCTGGGAGTCTAAGGCGGCAGTTTTACTAACCCTTCTCCTTGTTTCTCCAAGGATTGAAAACTCAATCATCTCATGACCACTGTGCCCTAGACGGCCTCCAGCCTTTACTTCCCCTACAAGTTCTTCCCTGTTCACAAGAAGCAGGTCCAGGAGGGCACCTTCCCCGGTCAGCTCACTTACCATCTGTGTGAGGAAGTTATCCTACCATAACTATGTCCTGAAACTTCCACAGCACCCCTTTAAACTGCCAAGCCCTTTGCTATGGTGTTCACACGCTGGCTCTGGGGAGTGTGGAGCACAGAGGAAGGTCAAATCTGTCTCAGCCACGGTTCCTGGAGAGGTAGCTAAGATGAAGCCATGAAGCTGGTTAGACTATTAGACCTACCTATGCAGCAATGTACTGACACCCTGAAATCTGTAGTTTATTTAATGTTCGGCATTAAAAAAAAATTATCTGAATAGCTCATTAGTCTCTTCCTTTCAGCAGAGAGTGGGTTTGGATGTCTGTTGGTATGTGTAAAGGAGACCGGTGCAATGAAAAATGCCCTTCCTGATGGGCAAATAATCTTGCAGATATAGAAAGCAATTGATTTATTTTGCTGTGGTGCCTGCACCAGATAACACACAAAGAGCAAGTCTGCACATCTATTTGCGTGTATCCATGGAAGCAGACAGAGATACCCATGTTGGTGCTGGGAGCTATCAGGCTGGGACAGGACTTGGCCAATGGGAGAGTGTCCGTGTTGAGATTGCCATTAAAGACTGAACCTGGAAGCATTAAATTATGTTCTGCTCACTCCATGGTTGTGCTTAATTTAGATGTTGATACAGTCCGTGGTGTCAGGGTTTTTATCTTAAAATACTATTGGTCTGTTACGTAATTGGGTTATGACATGGCAAGGAGAGGTGAAAGCACAAACCAAGTTTATTTCAGTAAGATTTGTGTCTTTGAGGAATGCCAGCTCACAGTTTGCAAAGTTGAATATCAGTAAATCTTTGTGAGACTGGGACTGCAAAGCATACAACGCAGCCTGGCTGCAAGGTCGAAGGAGTTTGAATTGCTCAACGCACTGAGCTGTTAGAGAAGGATCACTCAAACCTACTGATGTGAGTTATATTATTCTCCTGGGGGAAGTCCATTTATTATGTATAACTGAAGAAATCCGATGGAGTGTGTGGCATGCAGCCATATTTTCACATTCATGGAATAAACTGGGATGTTGCTGGAGAGAAGCAAAATTCTGAGTCTGGTGGTTCTTGCCGTGCCGTGTTGACCATGCTGGGCTGGCCACCCTAAAGACACATCTTGTGAAGGAATACATTCTGACAGGATTTATCCCTGTACATTTATTTTTATTAAATTTAACAAAAATGAACATTCCTTCAGTGGCATTTCCTTTCCTCAGAATCTAAAGTTTTTAAGCTTTAGCACCTCAGATTAGGTACCTGAGTGAAGCAACTTCATTAGAAGCTCTGGATGAATTGCATTGAGTTACGGAACTAACATTTAAAGGTGTTCAGCATGAGATTTCTTCTTTATGAGTGGAAGCACCATACCTGAGAGGAACCCCATGTCCAGTCCTTTCTGGGAGACAGCAACCACTGTCTGGATCTTAATAGAGAAGCCAAAGGACCGCCAACCTAGTGGGTCCCATAGTACAGCTGGTGACCTTTCCATAACGACACACTGTACCTGGGGCACAGGGGCTCTTCCACAAGGAGAGGCACTTGTGACCCCGTCGAGGAAATTTCAGTGACGGAGAATTTACCCTGTTGCAGATTATATGGTTCCTGTTGTTAATTGTTCATCGTTGGAAATGCGCTGCACGGACTTGTGCCTCATCTCAAGACAGACCCTCTTCCACCTGAAGCCTCCACACCTTGCATCGTACTGGCCATTTAAATACTTGTTAGCAACGTTGCCTGCTATCGCTGATCTTCTTCTTATTAAATGTGCCTAAACTAGGATCTGAGTCCTTTCCTTTCCTCCTCCATGTTACGTTAATAACCTTGTAGAGTTTTCTAAAATAGTGCCATAGTTACGGTTGTCTTTCCGAAGCCTTTCCCATTTTCCACCATTCTTCCTGGAGACAGGAAACAATGTTCCCCACAGTACTTCAGCAGCCATCTCAGACAGTCCCCATAAATTAATAAAACCAGGTTTTGGCTTTTACTTAGTGTATTTTTTCTCCAGCATTCTTTTTATCTCTATGCACAGAATCACTTTGGGCCTTTGGACAGGGTGGAAAATGAAGCTGCTCTCTACATGCAGGGCTCTCAGATTCATGGCTTTCCACTCGACTGAGTTAAAAAGAATACTTTCAAACCATTTGAATGCCTCATCCTGTATAATTTTTAATTGGAGAGTGCCCTATGTACAGATCATTTTCAGAAAAAAGTTAGGAATACAATTAAATATATTCAAATAAAAATTCTGTACCAGGCCCTGAGGTCCTTCACTTGAATTTATTAATGTAACGCAGCTCAACCCCTGTACATGGTTGAACAGCAATTTGTTGAAACAATTACTTTTTAATAATGGGCAACTTCTGGCCCATCATGAGCTCCCACTCTAGTGGGAATTGCTTGTGCAGCCCTCCCAGGGCTGAGCTCAGCCCTGCGTGTACAGGACACAAACAAAACCCAAACGTGCCTTCCTAGGCACGAGGAAAGAAGAAGCCAAAACCTACCTCATTTGGCAGAATCACTTCAGTGAAGGGCTTGTTATTTGGAAGATGAATTTGCCTTTTTCTCCCTTTTTCTTTTAAAACAAGTTCTTGGAAGAATTACCAAAAGCCTTTGTTACACATTGTTTAATTTATTTACTTCCTTAAATCAAAGCACGTAGCTGGAACAAATCAGGTGTAGTGTAGAGCTTTAGTTGAGTCCTGCCAAAGCGCTGTTGTTAAAAATAAGACAGCTTTTCAGGTGGACACTATGGGGAGGGGTATTTCTGTCTGTAGAGACAGTAACACAGTCCGTAAGGCAGCTTTTCTCCTTTGCCAACCATTGCGGTAAACATTTCCTAATCGGTGAACAAGTCTCTATGAGTATCTCTGCTGTCATAATCATGATCCTCGGTGGGTGATTCTGCAGAAAGTTTATTATCACACTCCTGCCTACATTAAAGTTGATGACAGTTATTGAGGTTTCTGCAAGCATCTCCTGTGTCCTGGGATATATTCTCCTGTGCACAATTTCCATTTGGAGTTTTCCTGATACCGAGTTGAGAAGGAAAATGCCTGAAATGATAGCTTACATTAATTGGGTGAAGAGTTTCCTCAAATCACTCTTTTATTTTTCAGGCACTGAAAATGCCTTGAATGGGAGGTTATTACTTTTATATATATATATAAGCAATGCACATTTTGGAGCACTGCTTGTCATTCGAATATTTGTATGCAATTAGCAGAATGTGTAAATGCTGCATTAGCTCTATTTACAACACCAGTATTCATGTCCATTAAGAAAACTCGTCATATCTTCTTATGGGCCACATATATCACCTCTGGAGAAAGTGTATTCCAGCAGCAATAGCAAGTGAGGTTAGATAAGAGCAGAGCCCGTGCGTGTTCCTGCGTGCTATATGCAGCACACACCCCGTGCCGTGTCAGCCGGCCTGACCTTTGGCCAGCAGCTTGGCCTGTCACTGGTCACGGGCAGCTCCAGGGAGGTGAGGACATCTCGCTGTGGGCTTTGTGCACGCCATGGTGTTTGCCCTCACAACTCAGCGGTTTGTTTAAGCACAACGCTCAAGCCAACACAAAAGGACAGGTCTAAAGCGTAGAGGTGCAGCATAATGGGCAAGGGCTAGAGTGGAAGTATGAAGATGATGACCTCCACAGAGCCAAGTGCCAGCACCTTCTCTGTCTTTCCCTGCCTCTGCAATCCTCTGACAGCTTCTGACAGTTCCTCCCTGCTGCTCGGGGCTTTTGTGGTACTGGAGCCAAGCCACTTGTGCCAAGGGTCCTGGGGCATTTTCCCTTGTTTCAGGGGTCACGAGACTGTGCTGTGGTCGGCCCTTGGCTGAGATGGTGTGTGTGTTAGTTCAGATAAACGCTGCATAGTTCACAGGGGTGTTCGAGGACGTGAGCTTTGTATACACTGCACTGCAGCGTTAATAATTCCAGCAACACTGAAATGAGTTAAATTCTGTTCTGATAGTTAAAATGACTGTTGAAAATGCTGCATCCAAATGAGGACACTGCTGCTGCCATTGCCTCTGGCCATTATTGGCACAAAGAAAGAGTGACATTTCATGCTCTTCAGCTGAGGCTCTCCTTTCAGGGAATGGCAGGCCAGGTTCCACCAGCTTACTATCCTACGTGCCCGTATAATCCGAGGGGTACCCAGGACCACTGAGAGCACAGAGCTCAGAGGCTTGTTGCTCCGCTGCTCCCAGATGCTGTGGTCCGTGGTCACAGCACTCTGCTTGATTTGTCACCTGAGCCAGGGGGAATCATGTAAGCCATGGAATCTGTCCTTCCAAACGCACAGAGGCTGCTGAGTTTCATGGAGACATTCTGAACCGGTGCTCTGACCAGGCTGGTTTCTTAACTCTGACAGAGAAGGAAATTTCCAAGCACTGGAGCCGAGGGCAGATGCACTGGAAAGGCTTTTATGTGTTAACATCCGTGTCAGATGTACTGCAGGAGATTATGGTGACAAGTAATAACATCGCTCCCGTATTGCCATTTCACTAAGGACTTCCAGCAACGGCAGCTGCAGGATCCAGCACCAGGGCTGGTTCAGCCATGGGACAGCTGAGCAGAGGACTGCTATTCCCATGAGAGGTTGGAAAAAGGCTGGAAAAAGGAAAAGAGGAAATGTGAGTTGCATTTGAAAAAATAGATGGAAAGACCTTAAAGCTGAGATGCTGGCAGAGTTACAAATTCTGTCACTTGAGGGGTTAACACCATTTGAAACAGATCTCTAATGGAAAGGCACAGAAATGTTGGAAGGGAGTCTGGAATTCCCATTACAACGGAGAGACAAAGTAAAAAGAAAAGTATAAAAGTGTCAGGAGTTAAAATAAGGAAACAAGAATACTAATGAATGAACGTGTCTCACTGCTAAATGTGTGCTCTCTTTTCTAATTTCTTAAGGCTAAACATTTTACAAAGACCTTCAAAATTTCTGTAATCTTTACAGTGCCAGCCTCTTCTCGGATAATTTACCTCAAGAGACACGGACAAGGTGCTGTGCTGATTTCCCTCTAACTCGCTATCAACAGCTCAAGTTTTTGCAATTAACTAATTATATAGAAAATTAACCCACTCACCTGAAAAGAACAGAAGACTTCAGACTTGACTCATTAAGACCATCGTGTTTTCTGAAGGAAATTGTGCTGTGAAGATTAAATGAAATTCATAAGGGAAGAACCAGTTCCATTGAATAATTAACTTAATAAGTATCAAGCTCCTATCACTTGTACTCCCACTGCAAGCTAATCTTTCATAAGCCTTATGCATCTTCTCTTCAGTGTACAGCAAACGTCGGCAGCAGATGTTGAAGAACAGGTACAGCGCTTGAGCGTGGCAATAAAAGTTGTTTAAAAGTACTTGAAACAATGAAGATGAGCATTTGTTTGGCTGTGAGAACACACTTTGTTCATCCCCTGGGTACTGTAACCACAAGTCTGAGAAAAACAGGGCTACAGCAAGACAAATTACTGGCAATGACCTTTGTGAATGAATTCAAATGTCTATTTTAACTTGAAACAAGCAGCAGCTCTTCAGGGCTGCCCTGTGTGTCCATACCCACTGCCTCCCGAAAAGGTGAGGAGTCCTGCGTGGTTGTTGTGGCTGTTGCCCTGCTCTGCAAACACAGAGAGAAATCTGCTTCCATCCCATGCTCAGGGGTCCTTCTGCTTCACAGGTAGATGCCATCGGTGGAGCACATGCAATGGGACAGCTGCCTTCTGCATGGCTCCTTTCCTGGCTGCTGGGTTCTCTTTGATGTACAGTAAAAACGAGTTTTAAACAATTAAAAAACTTAAGAAAACGATGGAATAGCAATAAGCCAGAGACAAATTTACACAGAGTTTCAAAAGCAAACGAATGAAAGGAAGGGAGGCTTCCAACCAATGAAGTTAGTCGCTGCATGCAGGGACACACAACAGAGGGCAGGGGTGCCCACAACGCAGATTTCATTCTATTTTCTTCCGTGTTATATTCACGCAATACAATATTGGGATTTGAGAATTAATTTTAGAAAAGAGGTAGACACTCCAAACCTGACAGGGCTCTAAGAAAGATTATAATAGAAATAGTCTACTTGAGAATTTAACTGCAGTCTAGGGCACAATTAGTGAGCAAATACACCATTAATTGAAAGGATCAAGGGCATAGCAGGACTATTATAAGAGGACTGACTGTAGTAATATCACGGTTAACTGAGTGACTATTTGCCTGCACTTGAATAGAGAGCAGAACTAGTAATTAATTACTTGTATTTCCATTTTCCTCTGGAGCTATGCCATTTCCCAACGGCACTGATCACCGTTTAAAATATACTATTCCTTGGATCTGGACTGTTGGAAATGGTGTCTCAGCAGTAAAATTTCTGATTCATTGTTACCTCTATTACATCCCCTTCTCTGATACCCGGTTTGCTGGATAAAATGAGTACCTGTGGAGAGAAATGGGGAGAACATTCACCTCTGGGATGTCTCTGAGTTAAGAAGTTCCAGAAGCTTCTTTGGTGCATATAAAGAAATGTTTTACTTCCTTTCTAACAGATTTAGAGAACTGTGTTGTATCTCATTACTGCTAAATACATTTCAACACACTACATCTGCTGGCATCCATATGTCATGTAACCCCCACTCCAATCACCTCTTCACCTCACTTCAGTCCAATGGAAAAAAAGAAAAAAAAATCTGCTTCCTTATGGGTTAGACCAAAAAGTTCAGTATTTTCAAGGTCCTTTCAAGTAATGCTGGTTTTATAAATAAGATGTCTCTGAATATAATAGTTTTCTTTCTTGCTTGGAGAAATTCTATGAAGGAAATTTTTCAGTAAGGGATGAACTTGACACTATCTTGCTGGGGATTTTCAAGGAAGTTTTGAGGAGCTGTTCAAGCAAAGAACAGGAAGATATATTCATTTTAACCTCCGAGCACAAATGGTTTCCAAAAAGGTCACATTGCTGCAAGTCATGACATTATGAGCCTGATCTCATGAAGCTGGTGTAAGCTGGCCTGCAGTCGCGCCTGTTCCTGTCTTAAATCAAGACTGAATTTCCTTTGCAGACATAGCTTTATGGAGTAGCTGCTGGGTGAGGCTCCTGCACCCTGTGTCATGCCCAAAGGGAGACATGATGATCACCAGCACCTCTTCCAGTAAGGAAAAGAATAAGGATGTAAATGGATGGCAGTCAACTACTTATTTCTCTCCTGGTGTGTTCTCCCTGTGGCTCCTGTCGTCGCTGTTTGCCAGCTTCTACAGCTATATCCTCCTTGTATCAGGTTCTGTAAACGTTTAACTCCCCCTACAAACAGCACTGGTGACTTCCACCATTTCGTTATGCATTTTAAGAGAAGCACCTCCTTCTGATTTTTCTCCCACCTGCTATACCAGGGACTGCATTCAAACCCCACCTCCTGCATTGCTCAGCTCAGAGAATGAGGACAAACACCTTGCTTATGAACGTACCCAGGAAGAGGTGTGAGACAGACGCTGATGGACCCATCCCCGTCAAGAACACAGCACCTTGGGCAGAAGAGCAAATGGCAGACTTCTGGGCTTCTAAGTTTGTTTCTGGGAAAAAATCTTCCACGGCAATAAACTTTTGGCATGTGTTTAGTTAGATGAGTTTTTGTTGCGTGCTTTCTTGACAGTAGGCATCTTACAGGGTTTGGATGACAGCCTAATCATTCTCCTTTTAAGTACCGGTCAGTATGAATTGTGGTATCCACACAAAGGAGAGGACATCACTGCTGATAAACACAGAGAGGTGCTGTCCTTGACTTGGGGCAGTTCCTTGCCTAGCTTTCCTGATGGACTTGGCTTCAAGTGTGTCAATGGTTTGAGATACCTGCTGGGTTTTAGATCAGCTTGCGACATACGGTCTGCATGATCTCTGGAGGTCCCTTCTGGACCTTGCTGGTCTGTTCATGAGATACCAGATCAGAGTCACCAGCCCCAGAGGAAATTTGTAACCTGTTTATTACCAGTTTTAGTATTCCATGGTACACTGAAGTCATATTCACTAGCCGCTTCCAGACTAAGGGATGCTGATTCCACCCAAGTGCAGTCCCAGTCCCAAAGGTGCAATCGCTGTTAAAAGTATCTGAGCTGACCCAATCAAAATAGTTTATACAGGATGCAACTACTGCTTTCAGGGTTTTTTTTTGTTTTTTTCTTTTCAATTTTTATTCTATAAGTGTTTTGTCTGTAATGATAAAATAGTTAAAATAAATAATTACAACCACTTCGCTTTCTTTATGGGTGCCTCAACACAAATGACTTCCCTGAACTGTGTGTTGCGTTGGCGGAGCTGGAAACACTTGGATGTGATTAATTCTCATTCATTAATTCAACCTCTTTACTTTCTGCTGGCTTCCCCTTGGACAGGGTTCACTTCCAAGGGGGATTTGGCAGGCCTTTTCCTGGACCCCAGTCCCAATCTGAGCTCTTAATTTGTGGGACATTTCCCCCAGATGGCAGAATTTATATCTCAGGGTCTGTGTCTCAGGTTTTCTGCAAGAAAAAAAAAGCATTGCACAACTCACTAATCCAGAATTTCTCTCACCAGTGCTCTTGTTTTTCAGAAATGAAACCTCTACTCTATTTCCTTTATGCATCCCAAGCATTTTTTCAACCTCTGGCACCAAGTGAAGAGCTAATGCTGAGCCTGGTGACCTGCCACTGACCTTTTCAACATCACTTCCACCTTTTTCCTCTTCATCATGCCTGTACATTGGCCACATGATCATCTGTATTAACATGTTATTGTTTGCCACCAGTTCTACCTGACAATCCATACAATCCATTTTTACCTTCTGCCAGTGGTTGCCACATTCATACTTTTTGGATAATACTGACATATTCACCCTCAAAGCACAGAGCTGTGTCTTTCTGTGTAATTTTTACTAAGTAATCCTATTAAAACACCTACAGTTGGTGATCTCCTCTTAGTGGAAACCCAGAGGAAAAGCCGAACAGCTTACGAGTGTGGCACACTGTTACCTCTATCTGTCAAATCTGTAATCCCTCCTGGGAGGAAACCAGACCACATTGACACATGCTGTCCATGATCCATGCTGGCTGGGACTGGGGTTGGCCCTGTCTCTGTGCTCTCTCTTCAGCCTATAGCAGTTTGTTTCTTAATTAAACAGGGATAGCATCATGTCACCTGGTGTGTGGCTGCTTGGTTCATCCTCTCTGCCTAATGAAATGTCCCTGGCTATGGAGTTTCCCTAGTATTCCCAGATTAAATAAAGGTCCATACCTGAGAGACAGCTCTCCCATCTTAGTCTGCTCAGGGATCCCACATGCAGGGTCCTATTGATCTGAACATTTCAAGAGGTTTTTTTTTAGTTTACTCCGTGACAAGAAAGACTTGGAGAACATTTCACCATCCCCTTTAGCATAGAGATTTCTTCCTGGTTTTTTTGGGTGCAGAAAATACGGTTCCTGCCGGTCTGAACCAGAACAAACGGTCTTACTTCAGTGCAGTCATTTGTCCACAGTGCTTCCAGGATTTTATCACTAATGCGATGCATGAAATCGTATCGACCTGAATATTTCCTTGGCACAGTCGGTAGCTCTGCTAGTCCTGCGTCATTTGTAAGGTCTTCATCTTCCTCTGCTGGTTTCCCCAGTGACACAGCTGCTGGCTTGCGACTGCCTTTCCCCCCTTCCCCAGGTGCAGTGCCACGCTTGAGGTCCCAGCGCGTGGGGCTTCAGACAGGTCACTCCGCCAGCTCTTGTCTGTAAAACGAGGATAATAGTCCCGTACTTCACAGACATCTTATAAATCCATTACAGGTTACAAGATGCTCTGACTCTGAAGTGGCAAGGCCACAGCTAAAGGAGAGAGGAGGAGAGTGAGGAAGCGAGGATTTCATCTGCACAGCAGAGTCTCTGCTTCGGGTACAGACCCTGCCCCGCTTTCTCCCCAGACAGCGTCTGCACAGTGAAGATGTGTGTGTGAATTGTGCCCTGAACCAGCTATTCTTCTAGAACTAGAAGAAAAATTAAACTTTAGAATGAACTAGTGGGAAGCTGAGTGGGTTGGGAGGGGAGTGGGAGGGGGAGGGAAGAAAGGGATCATGCAAGACAGAGAGGGAGAGGATGAAGTGTAGTTTTTAATCTAGGAAAACTTCAAACTACGTGGCTTCTTCCTGCTCCTGCCTGCAATTTCTGCTAACAGATTATTAATTTACCAGACACGTTTTTGTATATCCCCAGGTTGCATTTTGCCTGCTAAGAGATGTTCCTATTTCAACACTGCATAAGCCATTTCAGATTTACTTGAGATAATGGTTTGTTGTTAAGGTTAGAAGCCTTTTTTTTTGCATAGTTAAATGAGAACAGTTTCGTGCATGTTAGGATTTGTGGTATTAGTTTTGGATACCAAATATATGTTTGTTTCCTTTCTTGCCTGAGCACACTGATCTGTTTTAGTGGCATGGACGTGGGAAAAATACGGCATGAAAATAAGAGACTACTTTATTTCTGGTCTTAGATGAATGTATTTATTTACCATGTGCTTTTTCTTTGCACTAAGATTGAACCCACACTGAAACCTAGGAAGGGGACGTGAAGAAAACAGATTAAATTAACAGAATCCAGAAATCCACGTGGCTGTTGGGCCATGTAAGAACAGCAGGTCTCACTCCTCAGGGTGCTTTGGATCAGTTTTGGTTGGGGTCACTTTCTGAAGTAGAAGTTCAACTGCAAATAATTACAAGTTCCTTGGCTGTATGATAAAGTGAAATAACTAAGCTCAAGTGCTGGGTTTGGGCTGGTTCATGACATCTCAAGGTATTTTGAATATGCAATAACGTTCTCCCTTGATACTGAAAATACTTGCAAGATTAGACATTTCTCTGTACACTTTTACTCTACACTCTGTGACACTAAAACTCATTCCCCTTCTTTCAGAGATAAAAGATAGGTAAATCCTCTGTCTTCTCTGGCTGGTGGGAAAATACCTGTTCTTGGACAGGGGTGGTACCACCTTCCCATAGTACAGCTTTTATAACCCAAACCGCTCCCTTCAGCGACCCAAAGCACCGCGACTTATACACCCAACATTTAGCGTGGACATACAGTCATAATATCTCTAAAAATATTTCCATTTAATTGCCTGATTTCTGATTAATCCTTGGCTTCAGAGATACCTGTTGAAGCTATTTTTGTTGGTAAGGGTTGCACTGGGCAGACCTCCAGCCTGCTCACTGTGGCTGTGTGCTGCCCAGTGCCACTCACTTACGGGGACACAGAGCATGAGAAGGTTTGAAATTGTCTCTGCAGCTATCTTCAAGGGATACCACCAATACAGGTCCCTTTCTCCGATAAGGACCATATTGATTTTATCCAAGTTCCATCACATCACTTGCTCCTTGGTTCGTAACAAAACTGGATGCCTGGGACTTTCCATTCCTTATTTTGGTGGTTTTGTTTATATTTAATGTGCTCTTAGTCCTCTTTATTTTCATGTGACTTAAAATTGTCACTTTTATTTTTCATCAGTAGCCAATTTTCAGTAGTATTACACGAAATGCACCCCCAGTCCTTCCAAATTTGGTATAATCTTTGGCTGAGGGGTAACCATTTATTTGGGGAAGATGGGACAACAGAAGAGAGACTGTCTGGGTTCTCCAAGACTCGTGTTCTGTGTCTGTGTAACTTAAAGTGACTAAAAAAACCCAATAACATTACACTTTGAGTTAAACAGATTAGGATTTAGATTTGGGTGACTTCTAAATAAAAAACAACATTGTATTTTCTCCTCTTTGCAATGGAAATAAAACAATACTTAAAATGTACAAAATCACCTAACGAGCTGTAAGGGAGAGCTGCATGTTTGGGTTCCTTTCAGAGTTATAGAAGAAAGAATTTCCAAAATATTCTAAGTCATATGTTTCAAATCTCTTTTTTAAGTCCCCCTGAGTTTATTGCACAAAGGTCTGCTTTTCTCTCGTCACAGGCATTTTCCAGTGGGTGGATCTAGAGCCTGTGCTGTTCAAACTGGTTTCAGTAGCCTGTGTCAAACTGGCTTCTAAGATTAATGAAAATTATTAACAGAAGCTTGAGTAATTTTTGGCAGTAATTAGAAGATCCAAGTGATGAGCCAGTTCCGCACCGTACTTGTTTGCAGTGTGCCACAGTGGTAGAACTGAAGCAACTAGAAGATTGACTGAACCCTTTTCTTGCACAGATTGAGCTGAAGAAGTTGGAACTTTTATTTGTCATTTCTGTTATCTTCTTAAATAAGTCCTTTGGAAAGTGATATGGATATTCTCCTTTTATGGACACTTCCCTTTTTACAACCCGATCATTACAAAAGGACTCTTAGGGGTTTTCAGCAAATGGAAAACTCCCTGGGGAAGTTTTCTTGAAAGATCAGACTGGCAAGACTGTGATGGTGTTGAGAGGATGCAATTGTGGATGCTGGCATTAGGGGATGAAAGTAGAGAGTGAAATGGAGTTAATTTAACATAAATAAGATGTGCCCTCTAGATACACAGAATAGGCCCTCTAGTCTGCATTTATTTTTCTGCACTTCTTTTCTAGCATACCCAGAATCTCTTGTTTTTTCAGCACTAAAATCTTTGGTACAACCATTTCTGCATGATTTTCCAGCTAGCTGTAGGCTTCCATCACTGCTAGCATCAGCTCCTGAAGGGAGTGAAACAAGCACTCTGCAGTGGTATTTTCACATCCTGCATGAATATGTATGAGCAAAGTCTGAAGAGATTAGAACTTCTCAACCTCAGGAAGGAAAAAAATCAAACTCTGAGAAAATGACGGAGCCCGTAAAGTTGAAAATGACACAGAAGCAGTGGATGGGGGGTGGGCAGACACTACTTTCATAAAAGAAAGAGCAAGGACTGCAGTCAGCTTACCAGGTAACACATTCAGAACTAACAAACGAGAGCATTTTTTCATGAAAATGTTGGGCAAACATCTGTCAGGAATGGCATTATGTAGTTGTTCTTGCCTTGGGGCAAGTGGTGGACCAGATGTCCTCCTGAAGTTTCCTCTAGGTCCTGTTTCCTGTGATCCTGTAATAAGACTGCAGAACTCATTGGCATAAGCTTTAGCAGTTGCCCATGTAATAAATATATTTTTTAAAAATTACTGCATAGAACAAGAATTCAGAAAGAATCACAGCAGCCCAGGCACAACCTCTAACTCAGATGGTCTCTGACTAGGGGTTTGCCGGGGAGAGCATTAGTCTGAATTTACCCTTTTGTCTGCATTTCCCCCCAAACAGCCCGGCACTGCGGGTGGAGGCTGCCATGTACAGCTTCTATACAGGGGTGCAGATACTGCCGCAGCCTTAGCACCATGCAGGGACCAGGAAACATCCCTCAACTTTCCCTTCTGGTCAAGACTCCTTCAAAAGGAAGCAGTGCCATCATCTGTCATATTTGCAAGCTGGGCACTGGCAGCGGAGTGGCACTGGAGTCACTGGTGGGAAGCAGTTTTAGTTAGGCTGTAGCTAACAGCAGGATATGTCTGGAATAAGAATTCCATTCAGCCTTACCAACCACCTTGCGTTAGAGAAGAAAGGCTGAGAGAGTTGGGGTTGTTCAGCCTGGAGAAGAGAAGGCTCTGGGGAGACCTTCTTGGGGCCGTTCAGAACTTCGAGGGACCTAGAAGAAAGATGGGGACAGACTATTGAGCAGGGCCTGTTGGGACAGGATAAGGGAGGATAGTTTGAAACAAAAAGAGGGAGATCTAGATGACAGAGAAGGAAGAAATTTTTGATACTGAGGGTGGTGAGACCCTGGTGCAGGCTGCCCAGAGAGGTGGTGGCTGCCCCATCCCTGGAACCATTGCAGGTGAGGTTGGCCGGGGCTCTGAGCAACCTGCTCTAGTTGCAGATGTCCCTGCTTAGGGCAGGGGGGGTTGGACTGGATGGCCTTGAAAGGTCCCTTCCCACCCAAACCATTCTATGATTTGCACCCTTAAAGCAGCATGTGTTTTTGTAGGACTGTATTCCATAGCTACAGTACCTCTTGCAATGGAAAAAACAGACAAGTAACCTAATCTAGCAAAGATACAGGCAAATTAAAGCTGCATCCCCCAGCAGAGCTGTCCTGGGTACCCAGAGTGCATGACAGGCTGCACCATCACATACATGTAGGAGGCATAACATCTCATAAAGCTCAATAATTTCTCTTATTGTCTGTGGTCTTTAGAGTGTTCAAAACTGCCGTACCTGTGTTAACGTAATAGGGAATTCATCAGAAGCTGTCAGAAAATTTTCTTATGAACTTGATGCCACAGATTTCGTTTAGCTAATTAAAAAAATAGATGAAGTATTCTCTGTTACCTGAATCTACCAAATTTGCTTTAAGAAAAGAACACCAGATGATGTCTTGAGGCTCTTGAACATGGCAGGGAACTGGGGGTTAAGCCAGTACAACACTGGTACTGAACAGCAGGGATCAGATCCAGACCAAGAACTGGTGTTGCCCCGAATACAAGTCCCTCAGTCTAGACTTTGACCTTCACCGTTGGAGCTGATAGTCCCGTGCAGCAATTGAACCTCTCTAATCCAGAGACAGGGTTTGAGCCCCTATCAATCCATCCTGAGGATCCCTCCTTACACCCTGGCCAATCTGTCAGTTGGGGCTGCTGCTTTCTCAGAGGCTCGCAGGTTCTGGTGGCCACCTCTGCGCTGCAAAGCAAGCTGAAATTGCTGCCTTGGCCTGCTCTGAGGAAAACAGCTCCCACACCCCAGGACTCTGAAGGAAATGCAACGCCATACTGCAGTCCACAGGAAAAGATTTCGAATAAATCTAACAAATGTGAGGTGCCGCGCTGTGAAGCTGCCTGCTCTGTGGCACCGCACTTGAGCAACATGCTGGGGTGAGGAAATAATAATAATAACAATAAGCCCATTAGCATGGATGGCTTTGGGACACGTCTTGGAGGAAATAGTAGAACATGAGAGTGTAAAAAGAGACCGTTATGAAATGCATCTTGGGCTGACTGAGGATACATAGTTCCAGATTAACAGAGTATTATCAAGGAAAGCCTTGATAATGTAGCTGTTTTTTCTAGGCAAGGAAAATTCAGAGGATTAATCTGTCTGAATTTTTATAAAACATTTAATAAAGGACCACGCAGGAAATAATCTATTAAAGTGGAATATCATAAGAAGTTGTAAATTGAATAAGAAACTCACTGAAAGGGAAACAGCAAGACGCACGGAAAGGGGGATGGCTGGGTAAGCAGCGGGGTATGGCTGCTGGCCCCGGGGCCACCTGGAAACCAGGCGTTAATGTCTCTGTCCCACAGGGACAAGGCACAAAGCGAGGTGGCCTCATGCAGAGGAGAGCACAATACAGGGGGTCGGAGAGGAGCTGGAGGTGTTGCCAGTAGGTTGTAACCACAGGACATATGTTCTTCTGACTGAGGATGTGGGATCTGGGGGCCTGGGGACTCTCCTTGTTTTCCTCCTCTGCTCCCTTGGCCAACAACCGGTTGAGGCCACAGTCTTACTGGTATTTCTGTATATAAAATATTTCCGGAAGGTGTGTGCCTGGCAGGCGCTTCAGAGAACAGCACACCCCCACTGCCCACCACCCCGGCTGGCCACAGCCCCACTCCTCTGGGGCTACAGCAGAGCACAGCCCATCACCTGGGCACCGTTTGTACCATGACACCAACAACATCCCACAGACTGGGGGTTAGCGTTGACCTGGGGCTTATCCATCACTGAACCTGCTGGTGTTCCCTGGAGATCTCACAAGAATGGGTTTTCCTGTGAAATGCCCAGGATACAGGGCAGGAAAAGCACTGGCTTTATTGGCCAGTGCCAATTTATTGGGTCAAAACCCCAAATAAACAGAAGATACGGACTCAAAACCTGCAGAACCTCCAACTGTCATTGGCTGAAGCTCAGCTCTGCAGATGAACAGAAGATCTGCTGGTCTCCCAGGCCTGGCTCATCCACCCTGCTTTGAACTCCTCCACCACGGTGTAGACTTCCAGAGTTAAAGGTGCTTTCCCTCTTTATCTCTTATTTTAGAAGCTCTGAAATGAGAAGGAAAAGGGCCTTAAACCCAAACACATTTGCCTGCCATTTTCTCTGAGACAAGCTGTGTCACTGTATTTTAAATTAACTTTTCTCCTTCTTTTGTAAAGCCAAAGGAAAGACAGCTTTGTTATTTAAAGTGTAGTGCTGACTCGTTACCTACAATGCTCATAATAGGTATCCACATGCTCAGATAATGTTGAATTTTGGTCTTTCACAACCCCAGGCAGGCTGTGTTATTAACCACTTCAGGCTGGAATACGGGATCTCCTTTTGACAGACTGCTCCAATGCTCAGAAACATATTTTGATCCCTATTCTGAAATGTATTATATTTAATCCTCAACTATGCAGACACAAAAAGCTCCAGTTTCCTGTGGGATCAATATTATAGTACTTTGATGTATGCCAAAATAATATAATAAAATATAATAGTAAATAGCATCAAATTGATATGACAAGTCTCTGAGAAATTACATACTTTAAGTAAAGGTAACAAAACATCTTTGTTTCAGTGAAAGAGAATACTGCTGAAAAATTAACAAAATCATCACATTACCAGGGAACAGTTTTATTTTAGTGAAACTGCTTTTATCAATGAAAATGTCTCAGCCAGCATGTTCCTGAATAAAGCACTGAAGTTGCTCCCTCAATGCCTGCAGAAATTAGTGTGGCCTTTGATATAAACCTAATTAATTTGGACCTCCTTCATGAGTTTAATTTAAATTTTTCACACACATATATGTTTATTGATCTGGAACATATGAAAGGCAATTTATCAAATCTCCTGCTCCATACATTACAATTACTTACAGAAAAAAGCAGCAGCACATAATTTAATGTGTTGAATACATTAGTTTAGTTCATTCAAATTAAAACAAGTCAGCAGAAGGAGTAAGAGGGAGCTGAAGTTATTTAACTTCAAATGTGCCACAGTAAGAAAGGGAAGAGTAAGAGAGAGTTGGGGCTGTTCAGCCTGGAGAAGAGAAGGCTCCAGGGGGATCTTATACTGACCTTCCAGTACCTGAAGGGGCCTACAGGAAGGCAGGGGAAGGTCTGTTCACAAGGATTTGTAGTGATAGGACAAGAAGTAATGGTTTTAAGCTAGGAAAAGAGAGGTTTAGGTTGGATATTAGAAAAAAGTTCTTTAACATGAGGGTCATAGAGCACTGGAACAGGCTGNGTAGATGTCCCTACTTGTGTAGGGAGGTTGGACTAGATGACCTCTAGAGGTCCCTTACAGCCTGAAACATTCTATGATTCCATGAATTCCTTCAGCAAAACTACCTTGCTACGGGGAACATTTTAAAAATGACTAGTAGAAATGGCTGCTTTTACAAATAGACACATTTTTGTCTTCTCCATGAAAACATTTCACTTTTCTTCTCCTATTATTATGCAGTAGCACTTGCTATACTCTTGACAACTCCCTGAAAGGAGGTTGGAGTGATGTGGGGTCAGTCTCTTCCACTAAGGAAGAAGAGATAGGACAAGAGGGAACAGCCTCAAGTTGCACCAGAGGAGGTTTAGGTTTGCCATGAGGAACAATTTCTTGCTGGCAAGGGCTGTGCAGGGCTGTGCCAGGCTGGGCAGGGCAGTGGTGGAGTCCCCATCCCTGGAGGGGTTTCCAAGCCGTGGAGATGTGGTGCTGAGGGACATGGTTTAGTCGTGCCCTGGCACTGCTGGGGGAATGGTTGGGCACACTGATTTTAAAAGTCTCTTCCAACCAGAGGAAGGTCCATCCTGCCCCTTCAGGGAGTTGTGGAGAGTGAGGTCACCCCTGAGCCCCCTTTTCTCCAGACTGAACAACCCCAACTCCCTCAGCTGCTCCTTACAGGACTTGTTCTCCAGACCCTTCACCAGCTTCATTGTTCTTCTTTGTACATGCTCCAGCCCCTCAATGTCTTTCTGGGAGTGAGGAGCTCAAAACTATAAACACTACCTATAAACATAAGTATAAGCATTTTTAACCCAGGTGTAAGAGCAACTGAGGAACCCCCAGGCAGGGCACTGTGATGTATTTTGGTATTTCTGAGGCAGAGCTGAGTGATCTGCTTGAGGAAGAGCAGTCGCAGCTCAAGGGTCTCCTCTTGCTGTGCATGCAAGTTCAGTATCATAGCAAACAGCATAGCCTCGACTGCAGAGCTGGTCCACGTTCTCCCTGTGCATTAGGTGGGCATGAATTTTTCAATTCATACATCATTTACAATTTGCTGCAGCAATTCCACAAAATCAGAACGCTTTTAAAAGTTAATGAAAGACAATATATTTTTTCTGACTCTTGTTGAAAGTTAAGTAGTTTGTTGCACTGCTCCGGGAGCCTAGAGATCTATTATAAAGTGTAGATAACAGGTGAGGTTTAAAACTGCTCAAAACATTCAAGAGCAGTGGTGGAGTCCCCATCCCTGGAGGGGTTTCCAAGCTGTGGAGATGTGGTGGTGAGGCCATGGTTTAGTGGAGCCCTGGCAGTGCTGAGTTAACAGTTGAACTTGATAATCTTTAAAGTCTTTTCCAATCTAAATGATTCTATGATTCTAACATTACTTTTTACTTTGAAAGTTTCATGGTTCCTAAAGTTTGTTACATTGAAGAATTAGCCAGCATTGGTCCACTGCCTGATCTGCAATGACAGATAGACTTGAAGGCCACTCCTTTCAAAACTGGTATCTTAAATGTTATCATATTTCAATATTTAAATATTCTTATAACTTAAAATCTTCATGAAAAGCCTGGACAGTGGGACAGCATACCGCTTCAGCAAGTTCACACATGACACCAAAGTGGTGGAGCAGGAGGACAGGGACAAGGACAGGCTGCAAACAAAGACTGACAGGAACCCAAATGCCAAGCTCCGTGTCTGAGCAGCCATAGCCCCACGCAACAGGACAGGCTGGGCTGCCTGGAGAGGGAGCAGCTCTGCACAACCAGCCCTGATGGTCCTGGTGGGCAGCAAGTCAAACAGCAGACAGCAGTGAAGGCCAACTACCTCTTGGGCTGCATCAGCAAGAGTACAACCAGCAGCACAAGGGAAGAAATGTCAACTTCTGTTCAACACCTCTTATGGTGGCTTCTAGAGCACTGTGTCCAGCTTTGGGCCCTCTAAGGACCAAAGAGCTGCTAGCAAACTGGAGAGAGCCCAGTGGAGGCCACAGTCATGGTCATGGTCAGGGGACAGAGCACATGAAAGGACTTAAGTTGTGAACATGAGAAAGCTGGGCTTGTAGAGCCTGGAAAAGAGCAGGAGGAGAGGGGACCTCATTGCCATCTTTCACTGGTTGGGGGCATTACAAGAGAAAGCATAGGCAGGTTCTCCTCAGTGTAGCAGAAGTAGAGCAGAAGGATGGCAGGCAACAAATGTGAATTGCAGCAAGAAAAACTCCAACTGGATAGAAGGAAAAATCTGCAGAACAGTTGCTCTGTGGGGCTCTGGGGTCTCTATCTGTGGAGATTCTTCAAACTGGGCTTGAGAAGGGCTCTGCCTCCTTCTAATGTTGACATTGGCTTTGCATGGAGCAGGAGATGGGACAGCACACTTTGGAGGCTGCTTCCAACCTACATTTTCCCATAATTCAGTTAGGACCCTAAATAAGCCCACACGAGTGTGGTTAACAGAGCCCTCTGAACACCTTGATCATGAATAGAAACATGGGGCAACACATTTTTCAAGATTCTAGCATATGTAAAGGTGCCACCTAAGTCATCTATCTCATCAGAGTCAGGATGGCCCGAGGCATTGCTTCCTGTGGGGCCTTCATCTTTCTTGCAGTTTCTCCTAAAAAATTCATTAAAGTAACAAAAGAAACCGAAGTTTGGGAATGAATAATTGGAGATGAATAATAGCACTGAGGATAAAAGGCTCAACTTAAAAATTATTCCTTTTATATAGCATAATATAGTAGAGATGGTGATATTATTAAATCTGCCCCTAACATTAACTAAAATTAACCGGGGGGGGGGGGGG